>JAOXNN020000055.1:6381943-6447630 GCA_028571205.2 Hydropsyche betteni | reverse complement strand
CCCGCGCGCTCCCCCCGCCCCCGCCCGCGCGCAACAAGTGACGCCAGGTGCCCCGCCCCCCGGGGGGAAGCCCCGCATCGATCTGCCCATTCACACACGCGAGCGGGCACGTGCGCCCCCCGAGAGGCACACACGTGGACTGGGTGTGTGTCGCGGATCCGTGTTGCGCTTTTCAAGGACGTTGCGCTTCGACGGTGGGCGGCGAGGGGTGGTTCGATTCGTTCGGTGCGATGTTCGTTTTCGAGCTTTTCGCTTTTTCGGTTGTGTGCGTGCGAAAGCTTTGTTTTTAGATGATCGATGCGTTGGTTGTTGAAGTTTTAGGGAAGTTTGTACAGGTTTTTTACTCCAAATTAGCACTTTTTAAAACAAAAACACTCGTTTATTCCTTTATTTCGAAACAACAATTTTTCATTTCAAGATAACAAGTTTTCGTTTCAAAGAAACACCTTTTCAATTAAAATTTGAAATGAAAGAGTTACTTCCAAATGAAAAATTGTTAATTTGGAATGAAAAATTGTTACTTTGAAGTGAAAAAGTGTTAATTTGGAATGAAAAAGTGTCACTTTGAAATGAAAACTTGTTGGCTTGAAATGAAAAATTGTTAATTTGGAATGAAAAAGTGTTTCTTTGAAATGAAAAATTAATACTTTGAAGTGAAAAAGTGTTAACTTGGAATGAAAAAGTATCACTTTGAAATGAAAACTTGTTGGCTCGAAATGAAAAATTGTTAATTTGGAATGAAAAAGTGTTTCTTTGAAATGAAAACTTTATGGCTTGAAATGAAAAAATGCTAACTTGAAATGAAAGTGTTTCTTTGTAATGAAAACATGTTGGCTTGAAATGAAAAAATGCTAACTTAAAATGAAAAAGAGTTACTTTGAAAAAAAAAATTTTTGATTTGAAATGAAAAAGTGTTACTTTGAAACAAAAAATTGCCAGTTTGTAATAAAAAAGTGCTAATTTGGCATGATAAAACCTGCATAATAGTATGTTCGTTATATGGATAGGAAATTTGGTTTTGATATTTTATTATTTGAACTGTCTATTAGAAGTTTGTGTGAGTTTCGATGAATGAAATGATTAGGTCAGGCGGCCACTAGCGATTGAGTCGCGCGTGATCAGAAATGGAACACATTGTTTTGGGTTGAAATGGGCGTATATGGCATATGAGCGTATTTCAACCCAAAACAATGTGTTCTATTTCCGATCGCGCGCGACTCAATCGCCAGTGGGCGCCTGGTCTAAATTGTCGTATTTTATTGCAAGATTGCGTAGTCGTGTTGAATGCATCGATTCATATGGATATTGGTAGGCAAGTGGTCAATAGATGGGTACATAATCTAATTACATTCTAATGACTTATGATTAATGAGTTAGCATTTAGCTGTTCGAAAATTATAATTTTTTTATAAATATAAGAAAAATGGTATTCTTCAATAGATTATCAATTATTGGATAAAGAGATGTCCAATTCCTATCCATCCTTATCTATTTTGAGCAATTTACACCCAATTTCTTTCACACACTTTTTTATTTTATCCATCACGGTCAAAATCGAAGAAAAATGGGGTATTGAATCCAAACTCCCTATAAATTTTGAAAATAAATATTTATGCTTAATTTTGCCAATATATTTCACATAATGAATATATATTTTTAAATGCCTTGTATATTCATATTATACTTAAAAAAAAACAATAACATATTTGTATTGCAAATATATAAAAAATTGCCTTGGTCCCTTTCCCCTCTAAAAAAATCCTGACTACGACCGTGTCATCTATCCATCTCTACTCGATTTCCTTGTTTTTTCTCACAATCTCTTCAATACACACAAAATGATGATTCAACAAAGATAATATGATAATTTTAATAATTTTATGAATGACTCGATGTTTCAGATTTATTTAATAAATGTTCTGTTTTATTTCAGTTTGAGTGACTCGAAGATAAATGGCAGTTTGATGTTTGGCAAGGACGTTTAGAACCTTATTAAAGCTCGAGCTGTAACTGAAATATTATCGCAAACTATGTGTTTGTATAATGCGCAATAAAAAATACAGCCTTCGCCCGAAATACGTGTAAATATATTCCACAATTTTCGCGGACACATAAAATTTTATTATAATAAATAAAAAAGTCTTTAAATTAAATCGGATCTATTTAATGCATAAAATGGTAAAGGGGGCCGCCTTTACGACTAACCCTAACGCATAAAAATGTGCCCGGACGCCACGCTTTCATATAACGCGATTTATACCATTTTCCTACCGTAAAACGAATGCAAAAAAAATAATTATCTACGCCGATAAATAATGCAAATTATACAGACATAAAAAAACTACGATTCTCTTTATGCCTCGCAGTGGAAGCCTCCAAAGGAACACTAAGAGCATCTAATGAATATTAAAAAAAAAAACAATCCAATTCTTCCCTAGTTATCAAAATAAAAAAAAACTCACCCATCCTACTCCTGAGGGAGAGGGGTGGTCGGACACCCCTTCTTTAAACTCGTATAAAAAAAGGAGCACATAAAAATGCATGAGGATGGCTCGCGAATACAACACGGCAGAGAAAGGGGTGAAAGTGGAGAAATCTCCCGTAGGGAAGCAAAGAAGGCTTTCAAGGGGGTGAGGCGAGGAAGACGAAGCGAAATGAGTGGAAGGAAGGAAGAAAGGAGCATATCTGATATTCGCGGCGGCTTTTTATGCGCGATATGACTGCGCGAACGAAAGGGATACGGAGTGCTCGGAGAGAAAAAATATATATACACACCCTTATATCTGTCGAGGGGTGGCGGGGGGTGTAATATTATATATAAATGTACTGCGAGTTGTATGAAAGCCGGGGAAAAAGGAAAACAGTAGACGCCGCGGACCCGACGGGGGTTTTCCCTCCGACGCGGAAAATGGGTTTGGGGCAAGGGTGATTTTTCCGTTTTTCGGTTTTTTTTTTGGCTTCTCTCACTCGTGCGGAGGTTCCTCTCTCGTTGGCGAGGCAATAATTTTCTTTGTTATAATTATTGTTTTCGGGTTGAGCGCCGCTGACGCTGCGCCATTTTGCGTTTAATTATTTTTTTAGGGTTTTAATATTGCTATGTCGCTCGTTTTCTTGGGTGAGCTTAAATTAGGTTTGTTTTGATGATTTTTTTTTAATTTTTGAAAAAAAATATGTACTTATAATGTTATAAAGGGTTTGATTGATTGGACTTCAAAACAAATTGCAATTAACAAATGGATGTTAATAAAGACAAGATGTCAATATTCAATTATTTAAAAGTTTATTTTTCAACATATTTTGATAATATAGACCAATATTTCTCAAAATGTTAGCAAAATACTTTTTATTTTTTTCACAATCTAACAACTGATTGATTGATTCGATATTTAACCGACATCCCAACAAATTCTCACAAAATAAACACATCAAACAATTCAATATATAAAAAGTCCGATTTTTTTATACGACCATGAATAAAAAGCGAATGCTTTCACGTACGACTACAACACTTTATGGTCTTCACAAACCAAAGGGTTGTTCGATGTACAAAAAAAAAATATGAGGGGTGAACGCGCTAACACACATACTTCAAATGTCAGGACAGTAACCGAAAAAAATGTACACGTGTATAAAAAAAATCGATAAAAGACCGTCGAAAATTGATTACTTCGGTTGGTCCGATTCCCAATTATTCGTTATGTTCTACGAAAAAATAGAGTAATCGGCGAGTGGACTTACTTTGATAAGGCTTTGACATGCAAACTAGAAACCCGTTGTTTCATCAGACCAAACTTAATTTGCGCTAAGAGCCTCTTTCAGCCTGTCCAGAAAACACCAACCTTTTTTTTCTCGATTATTATTATATATGGTGAAAGTTTTGTAGGTGAACTTTTTGGAAATTCGAACTTTATTTTTATTACGATTATTCATTCAATTTTTTCTTTGGATAACTTTGGAGGCGCAATTAGCGTACGCGTTCTTAATTCAACACACAAAACTTATGAAAAGCGATTTCTTTTTATGAGTAATTCGATATAAGGAAATTATAGAGCGGAAGCGCTTTAAGCTTTGAAAAAAGTCGAAGTTGGTTTTCAGATTGAATTTCAGTGGCGCACTTTGTATATTTTAATAGCATGTAATTAGTGATTATGTTTATTATTGAAAAATATATATATATTATTGTTACTTGTACGTATTGCAATACAATTTCTATATTGAGTCGACGAAATTTTTTATTGAATTTATGAAATATGATGTTTCTAATTCATGTTTTTTTTTTCAAATGTGATTCTAGAGCATTCTCATATGCACCGCCACTGATTTAAATATATTTTTTTTAGATGCGAATTTGTCGGATTTCTGCCGCAGAAATTAGGAGTCGTTTTAATCTCTCCCGTACGTCTTTCTCTCTTAAGCGCAGATTTATCGTCTATTTTTTTTTCACCCACACAGAAAACAGGGGTGGGGCGTATTTTTGAAAAGTTTGTTTGTTTTCGAAGTTGGCTCCTGGCAATCTTTTCTTCTTCGATTCTCCCAATTAGCTTCTCAAAGTAATTTCTTACATCACTACCGCCCCTCGGCCGGGCCCAACCCGGACTCCCTCACGGGGTTTTTTCGGCCCCCCGCATGAAAAAATAAGCAGGTTTGCGTATTCTTTACCTCCCAAAGCCTCCCTTTTTGAGTAACGCTCTTCCCCTCCTCGGCGCGAAGGTGTGGGCTCCCCCGCCAGGGGCGGGTGGGCTTTTTTCGAGTGGAGCTCGCAGGAATGCGGGGCGGTCGGTATGCGGAATTTTAAAATTTAAAGAGAGTAATCCTCGCCGAGGAGACGGGGACGGGTCGTATAATTGCCGACGAGAGCGAAAAGGACGCCCCTAGGACGGTGGGGGCCCGGGGGCGGATTCCCCGGGCGGGCGGGCCGGGGGGAGGGCCGGGCGATGAACGAGCACGTAAAAAAATGAGCGGAGGCAATTTTTTGAAACGACTTCCATTAGTGCGACGCCCGGCATTGTTTAGCGGGCCCGGCCAAATTAATTTAGCGTTCTCGGGGCCCCCGAGCCGGCCTGCAGGGGTGCTCAAGCCGGGGACGGGGCCTTTTGGGTTTTGGGTATGTGTGCGCGCGTGTGGGGTTGGGTGTGCGGTGGTCGGGGAAAGGGTTGTTTGCGAAGAGATGCCGGTTCGTTGTTTGTTTGGGAAATGTTGATTGGGATTGTTTAATGGTTGAATATTGTGATGTTATCAATCTGATAAGTTTTTTTTTTGCGGGTTTTCATTTATTTATATTGTGTAATTGAGTAGAAAAATCGGAATAAAAAGCTTTGAAAATCAATGGTAAATTCAATATGGATCAAATGAACCTGTATAAAATGCTTTATTTTGATTAGTGATTAAGAAATTTGTTCAAGTATGTATTAGGAATAAAAATTTTGTTTTATGTATTACGTGTCGTTTAGAAAAATTTTAAAGGTTTCGTCAAGACAGTTCAACTAATTAATTTTATATAAAAGTGGTTATTAGTTGTTACAATAGACCGATACAAGAACAATTACAATGACTATTGTCATAATTATTATTACTATATTTTCATAAAAATGAATAGGTATCGATATTTAGATATGAAATAAATTTCTATTTGAGTGCGAATTTTCCTGTTATTTTTTAAAAACTTATCTTAATTATCTTTCGACTACTCGATTTAGAAAATATTCTTGAGTTTTCTATTCAATTAAAAAGTTTATTATGCAGCATAATGAACTTTAACACAGCAATGGTTTTATTATTAAAATTTGTCGAAAACAAATAAGAAATATGATAATAAATTATCATCAAATACAATTTATATATCATTCACTGCAAAACATGACCTTTTAATGAAAGTTTGAGTTTTTTCTTTATGTACTCACTACTTAGTAATGAGGGGAAGGTAACTTTTAGAAATGGTAAAACACTATAAATCATCCGTCGAAAAATTACCTCGAGCCGCTTTGCACAATCGCGTCCATTTAATAACCACATCACAATTCGCTCAACTGAATAATTCCTAAACTAGTACATCTATAGACTAAAATTATAGATTTAAATTTTTTAAATATATAAATAAATAAAAAAAAAAACTAAACAACACCTTCTCGATCAAATTTCAAGCTCGACAAAAAACGATGCACCACAATCACACACACGACTTAATTCCAACAAAGTAATCCTAGCGTATCCACTTTCCGATTGTATAAAGCCAGTATCGTCTGGCGAAAGAGTTGATCCGTGGGGTGTCTAGTTTTTTCTTATGGGGGTGGTTTTTGTGCGTGCGCCCCCACTCACGGGGGCCCCTCGATGTGTGGGGCGAAGCTCACCCCGGGGGCGGATTCTCTCTGGACGCGACAGCCGCGGCCAGATTGCGATCTGACTGTTTAAAAAAAATAAAATATGAAGAAAAAAAAAACGCCACCCTTAGTATTCAAAAGATGGGGCCGTTTGGCGAAAACAATGCGCGTTCGTTTCGATTGACTGTACTCGCGCATTTGAATTCTCGCGTTTTTAATTATTTCGCATATTTAATTTATTAGTATTCAAAATATGATTTGTTTGTTAATCACATCGTAAGTTTATAGTTTTTTATACTTTTCAGATAGGTACCATTGGAATATGTATTTTCAATCTTTACGTGATGAAGTCAAATGCAATTTTTGAATAATTTGAATAATGTTTTCTAACAAATGTTTTAAATACAAAGTTGTGTGATGATTTCTGTTTATTAACTGCACTATTTGTAGTTTAACTATGGTTATAAGTGAAAATGATTGTATCCAATAAGGTTTATGTTCTTATAATCAGAAATTTTAATGTTACCGTTAAACATTTTATTAAATAAAATAAAAAAGTATTGAGTAATAATTATTATTATCATCAACATGAAATTCATCATAGAACAAGGCCCCTCCAATATTCTATCAGAAACTCTGACATTTTTCCTCATTCAATGTGATAGAGGAAATATAACTTTCGATAAGTTTGAATATCAGAAAATATTCTTCCCAAATGATATTCAATCACATCCATTTATTGATTATGTCACATATCACTTAACTCGTATATTAAACGATGCAAAACCATTTATGATAAAATTAAATTTGATCAACTTAAAATCATCAAAAAAGTACCATTTAAAAAATATATTTAACAAGATTCGTATTTTATTTATATTTCAGCTTTGTTAAAAGAACTGTACGTTATTTGTGAACATTAAGATACGATGTGTGTAAAAATTTTCACCGTCTCGTTTAACATTATGCCCGAAAGCTTCATGCAGGAGGCACAGGGGAGGCGGTCGGAAAAGCGGGCGGGAAAGTGAAAAGCTCTCGTCGCCGGCTCTTTTCTTCCTTAACACACACGCAAATAATGTAATATGCGAAATTTTCCGCTTTTCCCGTGACTCACACTGACTCCGTGTCGGCTCGTGGAAGAATCAAAGCGAAATCGCCTTTCAACACGGTCCAAGTTTCGCCTTTTGCAAATTGAATAATCAGCGTGCACCGGACCCCCGGGCCACGGAAGTCGGACGCGAACTGAACGCACAAATATAAGAAATAAAATATTATAAGCAAACAGAAAGGAGGTGGTTCGTGTTGTAGAGTTCAAATGCGAGATAAAAGCGACTCTAAAGAGCTGAAATATCGTATTAATAAGTCGGGGCTACCGCGCGCCGTTTTCTTTTGGCGCGAATCAAAGGAGCCCTTTTTTTGACGTAGGAGAAAAAGTGAAATTAAAAATTAAGAAATTATTATACGCTTTCAAAGCTCTCCGATACGTGTATGCTCGGAAAGTTTCTTTTTTCCGCTGGAGAAAGTTCTTCTATTCGATCCGCGCATTTCACCCTCTCGCTCGCCCCTTGCATTCGGGTAGGTATAAAGTTTTCGTTTTAAAATTATTTTTTTACGCCTCGTTAGGCCGATATATCATATTTTACGTTCGCGGATGCTTGTATAAATTTTAATCGTGTTTCAAATATATATAAGACGGTAATAAAATGTAGAGGGTGTATATATTTTTTTAATTTTATTCAATTCGAAAAGTTTCCAATAATGCCGATATTATTTAACGATTTTTCTTTTACAGTCAAAAACAACTGACGCGTCATCGAAAACCTCATCGAATCGGCGATAAAAGATCAAATAAAATGCTAATAAAACACAATACGTGTCAAAAAGTGTGTTTCCGATTTTCCCCGCCGCAACACGTGTTTACTTAACGCCGAATTTTCCACGGTTTAAGTGAAAAATCGTACATAAAGGGTCCGAAACATAAAAAAATAACTACATTATTTACAGAATTGATATTAAAAATCCTAAAATTTTGATAAGACGATCGAAAATTTCGAAAAATTTCTAGTTATGAAAAATTTTTAACAATCGAATAATTGAAATATAAAATCAATAAATCGAAATTTGAATATTCAAAAGAATATTTATACCTCGAAACGGTAAAGAATCACCTGCCCTTAGTGCATCCGTTCGATGCATTTCCACCCCCCGCCGAGTTCATCGATCAAATTGCATTTTAACAGCTGATTCTTTTTTTTCATTGCAGTATGTGCGTGTGTAAAATAAGTTCGATCGTCCACCCACACCGTTTTTTTCTCTCCTCTCGTTCTCCTTAAATTATCCAACCCTTACCCTGACGGGGTGCGTTCAAAAACTGAGGGGTCGAATGTCTGGTAACGCGCTGCTACGAATCGAAAAAAAATGTAATAATTATGAGTGCAGTCGAAATGATGATTCGTCGATTTGTTACATTTTTAAATGTAAACAATTTTGTTTTGCGTGTTTCGAACAAGTCATGATTTGTTATAGATTCGTTATACTAATGATTAGTCATAGATTGATTCGAATATTTGATATTAAATACGGTATTTTTTTTTAGTATTGTGCGTGAAGTTAAGTGTAAAAACATGTTAATTTTGTATAGATGATTATTTGAGATTTATTAATAGTTTTAATTATTGAGTATGTCGTATATTTTTTTATCTTGATTTCACCCTTAAATATGAGTGTATAAAAATATAAATTTATACGCTCATATACGGTGATTATAAGTTTAGTGATTTTCCTGGAAAAGTTTTTATGACCACCCCTGTTACACACGAACCTTTACTTTCTAAGGTCGGCAACGATATTATACACATTTAATTCGACATTTTAGAAACGTAAATATTATACATACATAATACATCGAACCCTTACGCACACAATACAAAAAAATTCAATGCAAACACAACCCTTTAACTCATTGTGACAGATCGAAAATCTAGTAACGCATCAACAAATGATTTTTGAATTATATTTTCAATCATTATTTTGATAATATATCTCAACGATTAAATTATCTATAAAATCATTGAGATATTCATATATCATGTGATTACACCTTTGCAATATAAAAATATAATATGTATTATATTTTAATTATTTTTTAATATACGTGATCATTAAATTTTTAATCTTGATTATATTAATTTACTATGATAATAATAATTGAATCTATATAATATCTAAAATATACTATATTATAATATGTTTAATCATTGAGCTCTTGATACAAAGTAGCAGGTCAAGTGCTACTTTATTATCAGAATGCAAAAAATATATATCATTCATTGAAAAATTTATTATATTATTATATACGTAAGTAGTAATTTTATAATGAAAATCAATTCATATTATATATATTTCTTAATGATTATATAAAATACACAATATTTGATCTTTCACTACAATATGACAGTCAAGTGCGACTTCACCTTTATAACACAAAACACCTTACAAAAACGCGACTTTTCCTCAAAAATCATCATCATAAAATAATTCCATCACGTAAAAAACATCTCCAAATGCCCCATGACACAAATCAATTAGACGAAACAATAAAAACAAACGCTAAATACCCGAGTAAAGGTACGCCGGAATATTATACTCAGGTCCGCGGCGCTGCGCCTTACACTGTTGCCATAGAGACTACTCATCCTTGAGGGGACGGGGGCGGGTTTGGAAAAAAAATACAAGCGAGGGTGGAAAAAAACGTCGGGGGTGACTCAATAAGTACATAAATACTTTGGCCGTGGAACTGGCTCGATCAATATTAACTCTTTTTTTTGGTCGCGCCGAGCGGGCGGGGTGAGCGCCCGCCGTAATTACGCGAGGCACCGGCGGACCGAAACCGAAACCGAGATCGGTTCGGGGTTTTTGTGTATGATTTGTTTATGTGGAATTGGCGTGTGTGTGTGTGTGTGCGTGTGTGTGACGTGCGGGGTGGGGGTGAGGTGGGTGGTTTGGGTTTTGGTGAAAAATCGGAGGTTAAAGTGGTGAGATTGTTGTCCAGGTTGAGGATGGGTGGTTTGGGTTTTTAATGGTTTAGTGTTATATGTTTTACTAGTGAATAGGCCCGATTTTAATAACATCGGCTGTGGTTTTGTTAAGAAACGGAAAACGATAAAATGTGAAAACTCCATTGTGTGAACCCAAATGTGTACCCGATTTGAATATTTAATATTTAATTAATAAAATCAAAATAGTTCATTTGTTATTTGTGTGTGACATATAGGCAAAGTTAGAGGCAGTAGGTAATAAGCATCATATTATAGACGTTAACTGTATACGCATAAAGATCATAATAGAAAATCGAAGTCGCGAGCGTAATAAGCATAAAGAGCATAATAAAATATCGAAGTCACGAGCGTAATAAGCATCATATTACAGACGTTAATTGTATATGCATTAAGACCATATTCGCAAAAACGTTGCGAGCGTCATTCGAACGATCATACAGACATACAGATATCCGTGGTTATATATAGGGGATATGCAGTTTAAGTCCATATAATGCCAGTTTTATACGTAACAGGCAGGACTGTAAAAATAATCCTTAAAAAAAGTCCATATGATGATAAGGGAAGATGTTTCATAAGTAGGAATATTAAAATTTTGTTTGATAGTTTTAAATTAATAGTAAGTCGAAATGCGTACCCGATTTGAATATTTAAACCAGTTCAATTGTCACAATTACGACATAAAGGCAAAGCCAGAGGCAGTAGGTAATAAGCATCATATTATAGATGTTAACTGTATACGCATAAAGATTATATTCGCGAAAAAGTCGCGAGCGTCATCGAACGGACAAACACACAGAAATCCGCTATTATATAGGGGATTACGTCTTAAAAACTTTAATGCCAAACCTCTTCCTGCAATTGTTAACTTATCATGTGACTCTAACTGAATAATTTAACTATTGTATTAATTATTTTTCATCTTGCATCTTACAATTGGTGATTTTTCCTATATAGTACTGGTTTTTTAGAATCTCTAGGCATGGTTAATTATGGAACTAAGCCGATATACTTTTTATTAAGGCTGCAAAATCAAATTTAATACAATTAATTTGTCAACTAAGCACCTCAATCATTCAGTTTTATTTTCGTAACCGATACGAATGAGAAAATATTCATATTTTTCCCTCTCGTTTATTAAGTTTCTGCTCTAAATTGAGTTTTATCGGCTAATACATTTATTTATAAACATAGTAATCGATTCATTATTTTTACAAATACTCATGATTCTTTAATGACATTTTGAAAAAAAAAAATCTTGATTTGAATTTAAAAAAAAGTAGTCACATTATATTTATAAACATACATCATTTCACAATTATATGCAACATTATGAAAATTATCATTATTAGATATATTCAGAGTATGAAAAATGTATTTAAGTTCTCCACAAGAGATCCTGATAATGTTAACAGCTTTGGCATGTGTTTACCACTTCGACTCCTCCTGGGTAAATGTTATCAATTTTTTTGGTGCTTTCACTCGGGCTTTTCGTATGTGGAATCAAAAATGTATGATTTATATACTTTCCGGTGGTTTTTTGTGTGTTTGGTTGTCGGTTGGGTAAATCGTGTTTGATATGATAGTGGTGTATGGTACGTTCTGATAGAAAAATATTTTTTTATATAAAAAAAGCCAATATAAAGCATATTAAAAGTAAAGGTAATAAATTTATGTACTTGGAAATTTTATATCCTTTTGATGTTAATAAAAATTATTTAAATATGTTTTTTACCCATTTTTTATTTTTTGTTTCAACATTATTTTCGTCATTTTATTTTATTATTTCTAATCAAAACCAAATTATTTTTTTTCAATTCGTGTAACATATATTCTTATTATTCATATTATAATTTAAATTTAAAAAATATATATAATTAGAAATATTCAAAAAATTTTATTAAATTGTTTTTATTACTTTCAATTGAAATATTTCTAATGAATGTACGAAACAATTTACCGTTTCCTATAAATATACCTTATAAAGATATTCCATATCCATGTATATTTACTAATTTCGGAACATATTTCTGAAACAGACCTGTTTATTATTTCCGAAATTTTATATACAATACAATTTTTACAATTTTATGTTGAGCTATTATTTTTCAAATCAATTACAAGTTCACGTGTACGCCAATGGTGCTAAGAAGATTTTCACTAATGAGTATTTTAGGTTTATGTTTAATACGATTAACGAAAAACTGTATTTCATGTAGAAAGCTATATTTTCTCATATATTATGCAGTTATCAAATTTTTCACTGATTATAACTGTAAATTATTGCGGTGAAATATATTATTTCGTTTACACGCAATTTTCGCAATAACAAAGGACCATTTTGCGTGAATTAGAATGGATAATAGTGCGTTCATGCGTGTGAAAAAATCCAAGCCCCACTTATGCGATAAATATCTACAAATTTTCAAGGACCTTTTTACTATATGACATCTTTATATGCGATTTCTTTCGATAGCCAAAACGCAATATAGTGTGATAAAAAGTATAAGTTTGCCGAGGTCGAATTTCAAAATTTTTCAAATTTTTTTATGTGTGGAAAATCGAATGAATATTGCGTTGTATGAATAAAATTCAGCATCATACAACCCAATCGATGCAATTTAATCGAACAAATTGAATTGATTGATTGGCAATTAATTTGAAACGTTGCGCTTCGATACGTATTTCAAATCAAACATTAGCTTTGTCGCATTCCTGTATCGTTTTGGCAGAATATTGATATTGTTCTGAATAAAAAAATGATTCAGAAACAAAATTGAATTGTCGCAAAATAAATGTCGAATAATTTGTAGCGAGCTTAATGCAAAACTCGTGTATACGTTTCTGCGACGAAAATCATACATTTGAATTTATTATTTAGATAACTTGTACTCGGATGACTATAAAATATGCGTATTTTGGGCATGCATGAATGATAAATATTCAATGTGAAACATCTTTTGCGATTTTTCATCTTTTTTATATATAAAAAAAAAATAATTTTACCTTATACTTTTTAAAATATTATATTCAAACATCTAAAGCAACATAAGTTATTTACGCTATCACTGAGAAATCGGAGCGTTTTTTTATAAATTACTTCTACAGAATATTATGAAAATGAATTAGTATTCAATCGAATTCATTTAATAATCTCTTCAATACTTAAACCAATCCTAACTTAACGCGACTTTGCATTGACAATTCCATCAAATCCAACACTGACACCCAAAGATATTTCACACAGAAAATACGTCGCGAATCGGAGCCACGGCGTTTCCGTCTATCGGCACTAAACGAGGCAATAATTTCCATAATCGCATCTGAAACGGAGCACTACAAAGAGAGCACACCGCCCGAACGCGAAAGTCACATAATATTTCGCGTGAAACTTCGGCACGTGAATGCATGCATCCCCCAAGGCCCACGGTGCGGGGGCGGCAATGCACCCGTACACGTGCAGCCGATTATTATTGTCGGATGGTCCAACTTTTTCGAGTCCGGCGAGAGGAACTCGACTGGTGTAATAATGTCGGACGACGGTGAAAGTTTTGCAGGTTGCGTGTGCGAAATAATGTGCGGGTGTCTCGAGTCGCGTGTTCGTTCTGTGATTTGAATGTGGTTCGATTCTGAGTTTCGTATCGGGTTTGTTGATGGATTTTTTTTTTTGGATGTGTTGTTTTTGCGATGTGTGAAAATTAATTATGAAACTCTTGTTTCTGTTGTTTAATATTATTTGTTGTGAAACTTTAGCGGGTGTTCTTTGTCGTGGGTTAGTTATTAATTATCTCTGTACATAAAAAGTAAAAAAATATCATGTTTAAATACAAAATTTATTATTAAAACTTTGAAATAATCATTTTTTTTTTCTAGAATACTTAATTGTAAAAAAATATTTTACAACAATGTTACCCAACAAAATTCTGTCAGAATTTATAATATAATATTATATATATTCCTTACGAACGACCCAAGAAACATTTTGATGTACTTTCTCGACAACTTTAATACCCTCCATATTCAAGTACATTTATTTTCTGAACACACCTTTATCAAAATATAAATATTTCATACACTGATCATATTTCGAATATAACCAGGGCCAGATTTAGCTATAGACAACTTTGCCTAGGGTGTCAGCTATTCAAGGTGCCGAAATTTATATTATTATTTTTAAAAGTTTTAAAAAACATTGGAAAAATAATTCATGTATTTATTTTTTATGAAAATTAAACTTGCATCATGGTCTTTATGCATATACAGTTAACGTTTATAATATGATACTTATTACCTGCTAACTACTGGCTTTGCCTATATGACGTCTGGTAACAATAACAAATGAACTATTTTGATTTTATTAATTAAATACTCAATTTTCAAATCCGTTACACATTTCGAGTTAACGCAATCGGGGTTTCGCAATTTTTTTCGATTTAGAATTATTTCAACAAAACTAGTGGGGAAGAGGCACACAAAATTAGTTTTTGCCTACGTTGTTATTAACTCTAGTTTCGGCTCTGATAAAATACATATTTTACCATCCTTCTTTACAATCAACTACACAAAATTTCGCCACGCCCCATTTTCTCAGCCGCAAAACTATACAAACAACATTCCATATTCATCGAAAATAAATTCAATTACACCCGATTTATAAATGAGCCATTCCGCCTAGGGTCGACCATCTTTGTATCACACACAATAGTGTCGGCGTACGTCAAAGGCGGGTTCGTTTCGCACTAAGGAGATTAAATTCCCGGCCACGGACAAGGCACCTGAGTCCATCCTGGCAGGCTCTCGCAATCGTTTATCATCTGAAAATTGCCGCCAAATAAAATTAACAATTTTACGTAGGTGAGGGACGATAAAAGTTGCCGTCTCGCAAAGCGCTTGCCCTTCGCCAAACCGCGTAATTAATGATCCGGTAACGCTCCCTTCCTTTATATATGAAATATATATATTTCGCAGGGCGGCGGTTGTTCGTTTATCACTTGTGGATGTTTGAATTATTTATTTTTGTAATATTCGTGCTTTTGCGATATGTGTATCGTGTTTTTTTATATGATTTACAATGTGTCAAATCGGGTTTTGTATCGTTATTAGCGTAATGGATACAATGAAAAATATATTGTAAAATATTTTCTACCGATCTATCAAATAAAACTTTTACAATCCAAACCCAACATTTTATAAATCAAATTCAGATATTATATTTCAATTCAATATTCTTCATTTTTCATTTTTTTATGATTTCATGAAAAATATAAAAGAAACGTCATGTTTTATTATATGCATATCTACGGTAACTATTTTCAGATAATTGAATAAAAAATGTAAAAATTAAAAACTGATATTATCAAAACCAAATCGAAGAATAAATTTTATTTCATTAATTACTATGATGACGATATTAATAATACGTGTCCAATGATTGAATTTAATTTTAAATCGAGAATTTACGAAATGGCTGTAACACTTCAATCTGAACGGTTCAAGTATTTTCCCAAATTAGACATTCTCAAAACGAAAACGAACCAAGGTCTCGATCAAAATTAATTTATATAAACAAAATCATAATTCGACAAGACGAACAAACGAAACGAGGCCCTCAAGACTTCGGCGCCGAGACCCGCGCAATTTATTCATCCATTGAAAATTCGTCCGTTATGAAAATCGGAAAATTCCCCAACACACAAATGCGCCTCCGCGAAATACCATCGGGACAACAATGCGAAGCTCCCGACGATTTTTCCAAATATAATTCCAATAGTACGCCCTCACGTCGAGAGGTCTCGTGCGATAACAATAAACGGCGCCCACCTTCTGCGGGAATTTCCCCGATTTCCGCGGGGCCGTCGATTTTCCGATTTCCACGAAAATCGAAATCGATAACCCGAAACGTCGGAGGACACGGGGCATCGGGTGTCCCCGCAAAGATCATTTTTCACCACCGCCGTGATGAGAATGCCGAACGCAACTTTTCAAAAATCTATCTGTTTGGTATGTGACTCGCGGCTTGGGTGTACGATTTCGTGTCAGTTCCCGCGGGCGGACTTTAATACATCAACGTGTTATCCCTTTTTTATATTTTTATGAACGACATATGCCTGTGTTTTGGGTTTTGTGTGTGTGTGTGTGTGTTGTGTTTTTTTTTTGTTTTTCGCATGCGCCTATTCGTCGTTTTGTACCGCGTTCGCTTTGCGCGGTAGGATGTTGTCAAATATTTGCGATCGTACATATATATTTTTTTGTGTTAAATTTAATTTTTTTTTATTATGAATTATATAAAAATGGTAAAAAAATATATTTTTTTAATTAATATTATATATAGAGTGATATAAAGATATTTTTCAAGTCTTAAAGAGATGATTGATCAAGTTATTAAGAACGTAAACATACCTTAGTCCATAATATCATAATTTTCACATTATTATTTTTTCACAAAAAAAAATCTCGCACTTGCGCACTAATATAATAATACCCAAATTAAATGTAAAATGGTAGAAAATTCTCAATTTTTTGTTTGTTTATTGTGTTTTTTATCCCTAAATATAAATAAAAACTTCCATATCAATACAAAACTATATAAAATACGTGATTAGTTATAAAAAACTTACTAAAATAAAGGGAACCTAGAGATTCTGAAAAAAAAACCATATCTGAAGTGTTCAAGTATTTTTAAAAACATCTCTGCTTAAAATTATTTTGATTGATTTATCAAGAATTGAGATATCTAAACGATTTTCAAAATTGGGGTAAAAAAAAACGAAATCTGTATGTTACTATAGTATATTATATATTGATTCCCGTTAATGACCAAAGTTCAGCTAAAAGTGGCACACTCAACAAAAAAGGTATTGCTGTTTGAAACTAAATGAATGTCATAACTTTAAAAGTAGTTTTTAATTTTTAGTATTCAAAAGATTTTGAGAATCATTTTATTGCCTCGTCGTTGTGTAATGGATACATACGGTAAGAAAAACGCTTTTGCTTTCGTTAGAGACTTGAAACTTGAAATAATCATAGCATAAACTTAGCACGATATTTTAAAATATATATATTTGAATTTGAATTTAAACAATGAATATTGAATTTGTGAAAAAAAACAAAAACGAAGACGAAAAACTCGGAAAGGTGAAAGAAAGCACACCTCGCCCCGCATGAAAATGCAAAATGTAATAAAGGGAAACACATCCTGACACGATTTCGGCAGCACGTAGGCATCACGTAACAATTTCAGCACATAAAACGAGAGATAAGTGTATGTTTATATACGAAATTCGTACGTTTTTTGGCGCCTTTCGGGTATCGGGGGAGGACGCGTCCCGCGATGGGCGTACGCGCTGTTGAAACAAAAGCTTTGCAAAGGGGACACATACTGTCATAAAACAAAATAAAACCGCGTAAAATATTAGAGGTGTGCACACACGCCCACAATAAAAAAAAATATGTGCGCCTTCGCACATGTATAAACATCATACGTGCGAAAACCGAGCAAAAGGGTCGGCCCGATACGCTTAGGCGCTGTGAAAAATTTCGCGGCTAATCGCGCTTTTGTCGAACAATGTCGTCGTATAAAATATCGGATTTTTCGTATTAGATGTGATGTATGGCCTTTTAGCGGTGTGCGAAGTCTGAACGACTGAATGGGAAAAATGTATATTTTTTTTTTTTTTTTTGTTGGGTGAGGCGAAAGCGATAGGCGTTTTTCTTTTATGGTTGGGAAATTCAAAGTGATTCTGATACGGTTTTTTCGCTTATAATTTGTGTATAAAATGTTTTATGTTTTGGAATATTTCGGGCGAAGATGACTCATAAAAATTTACATTTTTAATAAAGTTATATATTTTAAAACTCAACGTTTTAATCGGCAATATTTTCAGTAAAACTTGGAATAAATATCAATGTGAATTTATGGATTTTGATATTAAAACGTTTCACCTACGAATACATTTTTTTAATCAAACATTAATTTCTACTATAATATGTAAGAAAATTTTCTTTGAATAGTTTTTTTTTAATAATATCAAAAGATTAACTTTTTTTTACAAAGGTTAAAAATATTTAAGAATTTTTTTAAATAAAAACAATTAAATTTTATCACGTTTGAAAAAAACTGAATGCCACTTGAATAAAGAATAGGATTGTTAACGCATGTTTAAATTGTTTTTTGTTTTAATTTATTTAATAGGAAATGATTACTTATCAACTATTATATTAAGAACAAAATTTAAAAAAAACATATACGTTATAAAATATAAGATTAGTTAAGACCACTTATGTATAATATAATAAAATACGATATACTATTATATTTATATTTCATTTCATTATTTTTAAATGAGTCAAGAAAGCGTAGCACTATTTTTCCATCACGTAAGTAAAACAAAACCCTCTCAACTCTCCCCGAACTAACTCAACCGTCAAAAAACACACACACACACACACACACACACCATCTTCATTAAAAGCGCCCGGAAACCAAACAATTTTCCGCGCCGCGTCCGGCCTTTTAGCGGCCGGTTTGTTTTTCGGCAAACAGGCCGCGAAAAAACTGCATCCGCATGCAAAGTGCACTTTTTGCCCGGCGACTTGCGCAAGTTGGTTTTCGTAATTCCACAACACGTGACGGGAATCCGGAATCCCGGTGTCCCGGCGAGGACTTTCTGCATAATAAATGTCCACGTGTTCGCACACGTAACCGGCACCGGAGCAAGTTGCGAGGCACAAAGAGTCCCTCAAAGGAAAAGAACACACGTGTTCTATCGCGGTTCGTGTGTGTGTTTGTGAGTGTAAATACGTTTTCGCACACTCGTACACGTCTTCGTTTATTATTTAAATGCGATTCTCGAATGCGCATATATGGAGTTATCGATATTTTTAGGTAGGTGAAAATTTCCGGGGCGCGAGGTTGCTGATTTTATTCGTGTTCGGCGGTGGTGTTATGTGGATGTGGGTTTTGAAAATTTTTCTGTATTAAATTTTAATATTTATTTTCATGTGATTTAAAAAAGGATTTCGTTTTTGTTTTACATGTATAATTCTTACATATTAATATCGGAAACAATTTTTTTTTTATATTTGCAGAATAAATTTAAGATAATATTTACTTAGGATAAACCTTTATTACATTCTTTTACCTGTATGTTTTTTTTATAGAAATCGTTATAATTTTTCCGACATCTTCCATAAACCAAAAGCTCTACAAATTTATTTTTTATAAAAACACCTATTTTAAATATATTTTTTTTATGATTTAGTAAGGAGATTTTACAAACCACAATTTTCACACACACCCGAACGATGAATGCCCAACACGTGAAACGTTCGAAAATTTCGGTTCCGCGTTAAAAAAACGAACTTTTTTAATTTCGCTTTATTCCCGTGCGGAAAGCAGTTATTACGACCGACGGCGGATCAAAAATATTGTGTTTATTAAAATATTTTTTTACGACTTAAATATTTAATAAAATATTTCATCTACAACCCCCCGACATGGCGCAACGAGCGAATTCCATATCCAAGGAAATATCGGCTCGGGATTCCGTTTAATTAAATATTTGGTGAAGACACACACCTCTGCACCTTTAAAAAGTTCAGGTCGGAAATATTTTCCTTTCGTCCGCCATAGTTACAATACACCTGTTGTTCCGTCGAGCGAAAGAAAGTTGAGGCATTCAAAGTTCACCCAGAAAGGAGCTTTTCACGGCATAGCGGGCGTATATTTTGAACGCGCGCAAAACTTTCGATTGTGTACTTATTGTATACATAAACGGTACATTTTTCCTTTTTTCCTCGAAAAAGTATACGCATTTTCCGCCACCGATACATAGAAAACGACCCAATTTCCCGGCCAAGCGTGAACGGGAAACGGCTCCGCGAATGCAGTACACTCCACACACGAGTTCTGATGCATTATGCGACGAAAAAAAATTAATATACACCAGCACGGAACACTAATAAAAACGCGAAATTCGTCTAAGCGTTCATAAATTCAGTTGAAATTTATGAAGTGAATTTAACGCGTCCGGCGATGCATGCGAAACCGAAATTTGCGACCGTGCCGTTTGTGTTTTCGATTTTTTTGTTGTTTTCCAACAAACGAATTTGTGTGGGGGTTTTTACTATTCCACTCGGTTGTTAATAATAATGCTTTTGTGTGAAAAAATCGTATGTGCATTGCAGAGTTTGAAATTTGAATGATTTTTTTTTATGTGTTTCGTTTTTGCACGTTTCACTCTTTCCGATTGCACGCCACGTTGCAGAAAGCAAGTTATTAATTTACGCCGTATGTTTCCGACAGATTCCTGAAAGCGTGCGTTTATCGAATATCGACGCATGTTTTTGCTTTGTGCCTTGGACATGTATAGAAATGATTATTGCAAAAGCATCTTTGTATTTATGATGGAATATCAAATTTTTAATGGGAAAAAAAATTTATATTTTTTATGTTTAAAAACCATTCATAAACTTTTAATCGTTCTATGTAAATCGATTACAACTCAGAAAATTTATGAAAGTATGAATTTTCTTTAGACGAGTTATTTCTTCTTTGAAATTTTTTGATTAAGAGAATAATTTATTTAACAAGTATAACGATGCACTTTTCACTAAAATTTCTAATTGATTCATTTATAATATATAACACGATCATTTCAAGAAGATGAATAGTTTGGCTTTAAATAATTACTTATACCTGAATTTAACTTGAGCATCGCCGTTATTATATCACAGGATGAGATAACTCAAAAGACGCCTCCATTAGTTACAAACGACAATAACAACAATCGCAGCCATACAAAGTTTAGCAACACCTGCCTCACGATCATAATTGCCAACACTATATCTGGCGCAATCTTCAACAACGCGTCGCAACCGAAACCATAATTTCCGCGAACTAACTGAAGATAAAATCGAATTTTCGCTTAAAAGACAATATCCTTAACGCATTGTCCCTGGCTAAATTCGCCGAATTCCCCACTAACGCAACCCACACTAGACAAGGAACAGACATACGATAATATGGCACATAACAGTGCTGCTCAACAATTTCGGCACAATGACAATGATAATTTAATTTAAAAGCTTATTCAGCGTATCAGAAACGCTTGAATGTATAAATAATTACTTTTAAAACTTTGTCGAATGAAATTTAAAATATTAGTCATAACAATTTAATTAAATTAATTATAATTTATTTGAATAGGTTAATATACGGAAAACAAAAATTTTATAGTAATTCATATAACGTACAAACACTTCTATCATAATTGAATAATATATAATATATATACACTACCAATAAAATATATTTACCCGCCCATATCTTTTCCAATATCGTATATTTACTAACGAATTTATCACTCAAAATAACTTACAAATTATGGATAGTATAATTCTAAATATATTTAGATAAATAAGCAAGATCAAAAGTAAAAATAATATTTTTACGAATTTTTCTAAGAATATAACTATAGAAAAAAATCTATATTTTGGTTTCATGTGATATTTTTTCGTTTCAGTTAGTCGATTTCTATTTAATGTATCCTAAATCTATTATCTTCTAATAATATATAAAAATTAAACTTATTATTTTATCTCGTTATTCAATCCAAACATTAAACAGAACCTGAAACATTTACGGTTAGTTTTTGTCTTGTCAAGCGTTACCACATAAACGATTTACTATGAGCATTTTCATAGACATACATACGAAAATCTGCTATTTATAAATATATTATATAAAGATAAATTCGTAAAAATGATTGTAAAATATCACCTCAATAAAAAAAATTTAACTTTACCATCTACCATCGCCATCTTCGCCATTTTGACTGAATGGAAATGGAAGGGTTCGTCAGAATGTACGCAATAAACGTTTAAGGATCACTGGTATATAATAATATAATATATTCTTGTATCGGTTAGTTTTGGGCCACAATATATGCGGTCTGTGGCTCGTATCCGATTCTGTATGTCGTGTATCGTTAAGACGTAACTGTTCGCGGTGCCGCAACGGGTGTAATCGAAGGTTTATGATTTGCGGCTGATAATTCGACCGCGGGGTTCATGAAAGTGTTGCTTTTATGGTAAATTTGTTGGACTAAGTAAGGTTTTTTTTATTGGCTTCGGTTGTGTGATTCAACATAATCGATTTGATTACGAATATCGTATCATATGTGAGAAAGATGGAATAGTTTATTTGTTTTTGAGTTTGAAACAATAATGAATCACTTTCTGAATAACCTGAATTGCATTTTTTATAGTTCATATATGTGTTTTTTTACGAATTCATTAATTTTTTATCTTTCGAAAAGCACTGACGTTTTTGTGAATATTCTGATTTCGCAGAATTTGAATATGAAATTTGCACAATACCTTTTAAATCTCACACAAAAGCTTTTTATAAACTATTTCATTTTCACTCATTTGCATTTTCCACCGACATTTCGTTTTTCCGCTGTCATTCCAACTTACATTCAACATCGAAACTACCGCCAAATCAAATAAAAAACCACATTCAAAATCAAAGATACGGCCGCCCTACAACAAATCGCCCTAATAGTAAAATTAACACCGATCCGCTTTACGACCGATCTCCGCGTATTCCTCTTCGATTTCGCCCCTCTTTTCGCATCTATTTCTATTTTTTCCCTTTGTTTTTTCGTCTTCTAAAGTCTGGCATGCCTTTGGACATTCGCAACACGTACAGCCTTCCGAGGGTGGGTTCCAGAAGCAGCAAACTGGGTGGACACGCCCGTTAAGAAGGTTTGCCGAGATAAGTCCGGACATATATTGCACCAGCAGATTTAGCCCTCTCCTCGGAAGTATTAACCTTTTTGCAATTTGCGCTGTTTGCGGTTTCGCAGAATTATCGCGTTCGAACGCGACCGTTTTCCACTTACGAACGTTCTAAATTTAATTAAACGATTCTGTGTCCCAGTCCACGTTCGGTTCTTTTGGTCGCAGTTTGGAAAATATGGAAATTTTTAGACGCTGAACCGAATTCGCGATGTTCCGCAAACGTGCTGTGTGTTTATTCTGTGCAGCTTCTATGCATTTTTGTATTTATGTAAACGTGCACGATTTTGAAGTTGTGTATTGAAAAATAGTTTGATAATAAATTTAATCTTGAAGTTTTTGATTTTTTTTTTACCTAATTTAGTTTATTCAGGTAAAAAATATTTATGTCATCTAATTTGCTATTCTTAGTCGCAGTTTTTTTGAAAAATTCATCCGAATAAATATCCCAAAATTGGTTATGAAATATTCATCGTTTTCTACCGCAATATCCCAATTTATATGACGCAATAAAATGAGAATTTAAATGAAAACATTGGTTTTATTCACAAGTGAACTATTTTAAAATTTGTTATTCAATATATTTTAAAACTCACTGAATCAAATAACTAATAATTTGTACATTATATATAACACAAAATAAAAATGAATACATCTACACACGAAAAAATTTATCTCGATATCGCTTTCCTCCGAAAATTACCTCTCACTGCCGCATTTTGCTTCTCGATTCGTTTACAAAACTCGAAGCATTCCGCGAAAAATATCAGCTTCAATTAATTCGAAGTACGGTTTTTATCCGTCTAAAGTTTTGTTATCTTTCGCGCTGCTCAAAAGCAAAGTTCACGTCCATCACGTCGGAAAAACCGCGCTTCGAACTTCTCTCGAAAATTTCACAAACGCCTCACCTAAAAACGTCCTTAGACCTTCTTAATTGACGTTTAATTAAAAATTCGTCATCAGTTGCAATGTTTTTTTTAATTTTCTTCGTTATCAATGTTTAACTATCATATGCACTGTGGAATAATAACATTATCTCCCGATCGATGTTTATCGAATTATTTTAACGTAGAATCAATCCTGTTTTTTAATTACATGTTACATATCAATTTTCGGCTTAACTACACCGTTTTAATTTAATAATGATACCAAACATACCTTTTTCCAAGGCGACATAGTTTTAAAAAAAATTTAAGAAAAAATCCGAAATCTCACACTTGCACACTAATAATTCTTAAATGAAATACAATATGGTAGACGAACTTCATTTTTTTTTTGTTTACTATATATTTTATCCTTAAATAGAAATACAAGAATATATATTATACTAACTAAAAACTATTAGAATTACATGATTATTTTTTTACGCGATTATTTATTAAAAAAATACTGAAAAACGGGAAACTATAGTTTTTTTAATATTTCTTCGTTAAAAAAACGAAGCCCAATGTTTGCAAATATTTTTAAAACATCTCTTTTAAGATGTTATAATATATCATTATTAAACAACCAAATATATCAAACTGATTTTCAAAATAAGAATACCTAGACCTTTAGACCACTCCGTATACACATAAAAACTCATTTTTATCAAATGGTCCCAAATTAACGATTCAGTCACAATCATAATATAATATTTGTCAGTAGCACGCCATCAATCGATAAAAAAAAAATATCAACCGATCGTACATATTTTCATATTTACAATAGCTGCCAGTCACCAAATAATTAATCGAAAATTCCCAAAAACGCCCAAATGCATTTGAACATTTCGACCATGTAATGACCCATTAACGGCTGCGCGCTGCGGAAATTCGACTTTGCCGCTTCACTTTTGTGCCCGCCGGATTAGTCAGGAACATATAAGCGAATATAATACCCCTGGTGTTCGTCCATTATAATTAATTCTAGGCTGGTCCCGCGAAAATAATTTACGACCTAGTGTGGTCGGCGGATTGTGGACGCGCGAATACACAAACCAATACGCCGCCATATAATTAGCTCGGACGCGAATTAATCCGCGTGTAGTCGCCATGTGCAAAACTAGGCTTTTGCCATGGGATTTTTTGGGAATTGCCGTGCCGTCGGCAATTGCGAAATTCCATAATCGTAATCGCATTGTAGCCGTCCGCTCATCTGTCGGCTAACGCGCCGTCGTTGTTTCGTTAATGTCGGTATTAGTATGCTCGGTTGATTGAATATTGAATGGATATTAAAAGTTTCGATTATTTCAAGAAGTAGGCGAAAGTTTCGTGATTGCTTCGGTGGAAGTTTCTATGTAAATGTCGGCAGTTGAGCCTAGTGGTGTTACAACTAGGCCCGCCTGATAACATCGGTGGTTTTTCGTATTCGAATTAATATATCGATTGTTTGAGTGTATTTTATTTTCGTTTGCCAATACAGGCAATTTTGCAGCTCATATCAAATTTCGGTTTTGTACGTGATTATTAATTAATTAATATTTAGATAATTAGAAGCGTGAATGACATCAATTAGTACTAGACCTTTCGGATCGCCAAAAACACTTTCGCGAGTTGTGATCTATATCGAACGAAATTTACATTATATAATATAACTAATCAATAATTGTTGGATGGAAAGCAGTGTGTTCATAAAATGGGTTGACATGTGATTTTATGAGTGAGCTTTGTGAGTTATGCATGTCTTTATCAATTATTTGATCACAATGAATTTTTTTAAATATATTGGTTGTGTATTTGGAAGAGTTTTTGTATCATGAAAACTATTTTATAACTCGATCTGACGCTATTTTAAGATGAATAGCAATGCCGGGCCCAAGCAACGCCGGGTATTCGAGCCCGTTGCCCGAGCAACGCCGAATACAATCCGCTTGTAAATAATAAAATCTACCTTCACATTTAATTCTACTTAAAATTTTGATTTAGCTTGAATCAAATACTTGTACAAGGTAAGTGTTTAATATTTTAATATAATATTATTTAATATTTTTATTATATTCTGAAGTTCAAATATAATTGATGGTGTCGGTAGAATAGCTTAAGAGACTCTCTAAAAGAAGCTATTCACAAATATTTTGTCGATTTCAATCTAACACCTAATAGAACAATTTTAAGGCAACCAGCAATTTATTGGAGGTCTAAAATAAAATGACATTGAAACTAAGATCAACGAGTTTCTAATATTCACATCACAATAACCATAGGACTACAAGGAAAAAAATCACCAACAACATAACTCGCGCATCGATTACAAACGTGCAAAACTTTTCAAAAGCACTATTCCATCACAGCGCGTCGCTTTCATCAAACTGAAAACGACGCCCCTTTATTATGTTAATTCAGCCGCTGAAAACGAATTAATTTCGTTCGCAAATATCCGATATATGAATGAAATTTTCCGATCGTACCCATTCGGATTGGCGAGCGCTTTGTTAGACCCTGCACTTGACAGATCCGTAATTAACTCGGATTGCTAAGGCTAATCGAGTTACCGACAAGTGAGCCTCTCTTTGCTCGCCGACACGACTAGATGACAAATATAGTTTTTCCCGCTCAATACGTATATTCTAAGGGTGAGTTCTTCGGGTGTGGTGTTCTTAAGCTGCGTTCACACTGCGTGATTTGGTTCGGTGGATGTTTGCGTTCGTTGAATGGCAAATATGAGTTTTGAATTCTGTGTTGTTTTTGAAACAATATTCTGTATGGTGTTTGCATATGAAAATAACAATATTGCGTATGCGTTTTTTTTAATGTAGAATTCCCCGAAGTATGTAAATTTAGTGTTAAAAGTTTTGTCTAGTGTTACTATATCGACTTAGTAACAAACATAAATTTTCATACATGTGATGGTTAGAATAGTTGTATTTTTCTTTTTTAAAATAATGTTTTGTACTGATATAGTGTATATTTAAAATAAGTTTATTTTATTTTAAGAAACTTTTTATCTCAATATTTATGGAATATTTTTATACATGGTTAACGTTCTTTATTTATGTATACTTTTCACTATAATTTAAAGAATCGCTTGAAATATAAAGTTGAAAAATAAATAAAAACAAAATTTATTTAGTGATATATAACTTTATAATAAAAAAAATTCTGAATGACTGGTATAACCATTTCAAAACATGTTGCAAAGTAATAGATTAACAACTCTATGTAAGAACTCAAATGGTTTTAAACACTCATAAATATAACACCTCGTCTAACTTCAAAACACAGATCATAAAATAAATCAACAAAACTCTTCTTACTATTATTATTTTCTAATATACATAAAATAAAATAATTTTAATTTTTTATCAAACGTTTCATACATGTTCTCAATCTTATGATCAACCCCTAAATTACTCTATAGTTCAACCGCAAAACGAACCGAAACCACGCCCATCCAACAATTACGACTTAAACCAGCATTGTGAAGAGCCAGCTTAACAAACATGGAGTCTTGTACGTTCATAAAGTCGTATGCCATCATCGTGCTCGTACAAGAGGTGATAAGGACTCTCCGGCTGTGGGTCGGCTCTAACTGCTAATAACGTCGTTCGCTTATCTGCTGTAACAGTGTGCGATATTTGCTGAAATTCACCATTGCAGTCTTGCGATATTAATTTACCGAGGGCTCAAAAAATATACACGTTCATATTCTACTTGTTGAAACTCGTGCTCGAGTGGGGCTCTTTTAGTTCAAAAACTTTGCTCCTTACTAATATATTACACGACCATGAGCTTATGACGTTGGAGTGTACGTGACTCGTCGTTTTCCATTCGCTTTTTTAATTTATAATCACAAAATTAAATTGCACGCAAAGTGAATTGGAATTTGCGCTCTCGGGAGAGTCGCGTTTCATTCGAGATAAGAAATAATGGGAGATTCCGAGTTTTACATATTTGAATGTGAGCTGAAACGGTTCACTATTAGAGACCGTGCATAAATCGTGCGTGAAATACCTCGTTTATTAAAAATATATACAAATTACACTTGCTCCTCAATTGAATCATACCTAAACAAACAACCTGAACAAATTTGAGCCTAATAGTCGTCGGCATAAACTCGTATGAGCGTATGAGCACTTTTCCGACCCGCCGAACAAACACAAAATATTACCACACACGATATTTACTTGAGCGCAAGAAACGACGATTTCTAACCGAATCGCTGCCCTTATACGCGCCTTTCCACTTTTTTTACATTTCAGTCTTGACACAAAGTCGACGAGTCTTTTTTTTATTCGTAATTTTTTTTTTCCGAAATTTCTTATATATTTTCGAATTACTACTTGAGTACAAATACTGTGATTCTTTTCGTTCGTAGAAACGAAATATTGCGCATATCAGACAGATAAATCCTCAAACTATGAAATAGCTTATATTCAAATATATGTGTTGTAATTCAAAAATAGTATTTGAATTCGTCTTTTGTTAACTTTAAGACATCTTCAATCTCTTGACTCTATAGTTCTGTTTTCTATCTTTCTATTATAATACAACATCATCCTTCTATTGTTCTGCTGAACATTTTGATCTCCTTTATATAATAATATTTCAATAAAATGAAATCTAATATTTATCAAATATTTAACAATCAGTCAAAACAATCCAATCATACTACAATACACCAAAACAAATCTATAAGCCTTCATTAGCACAAAACCATAACCCCCCACCGCCCTTCTCCCCTACAACGCCCGGAATCAGAACATTCAACTCGAACAAACAAACCGCAAAGAAATATGAAATAGAATAAAAAACAGGCGAAAAAGGCTCACCTCGCGTCCGGCGAACGCTTTTATGTCTTAACCCGCAAAGGGGGTGGCGTCGACCCCGTTCAATTTATGGTCGCGACAGATAAAGTCTATCGGGTGTAACGAAGCGCGGGCAGACGATAACAAGAACCCGAGACCGGTCGGGGATTCCCATACCATGGCTGTTACACCATACGATGTCCCTGGGCTCCTATGTGCTTTGGGGTTGGCCTCGAGTGCGCCCTCTTTGACTATTCGTGTTTTTGTGCAGGGTCGATGGTTGCGGGGTGGGTGGATTTGTAATTTGCGATTTGATGTTTGGTGATTTTCTGATTCGGGCTAATTCGCGATGGAGGATTCGGGACGGTTGGGGAATTGTGTTTTGTCATAATATAATATATTGGATACTAAAAATATATAATATAAAAAAATAGCTGATTTAAATAAAAAAATAAATTTCATTCATACAGAATAAATTCGATTAATTTGAAGGTGTTTCCATAGTAGCGTTTATTCAATTTTCGAACGGATGCTCTTGCTCCAGCTAGCACGAGTGTGAGCCTCGCGAAAATGAAATCGCGAAAGAGTTATGTCCGTGCGAGCTCGCGATAATATTGTGTGTCAAGAGCGCCGTGAAAAATATTTTTCTCGAAATTAAATTTCGCGCAATGCCGCCCTGATAAATCGTCGAAACGTCTATGGGAAAAGTCGCGAGCGGAAATTCGCGGAAAAGCGCCGACCGCCGGATCGGAAAGGACCTTCGAGCGGAACCGCAACCTCCCGAAATAAAAACCGACACCCCAAATTGGCGTCGACCTCCTCCGACGAATCACAATCGACACCAAATTCTACTCTTAATTGATTGAAATTCGCTCATCTCCTTCATGCGGTCGTTCAACGCAAACAGTCAATTAAAAATAATTTTTATTTCGAACTCGCTATAAGCCTTTATCTAACCGCCCGGGCAAAAACGAGCATCGGACGCGGCGAAGTCGACGTCGGGGTCGAATATCGACCCCGTCTGCGATCAGATTAAACATTTTTCGCGATGATTCGTCCGCGGTGCCGTCATTTATCACGCGTCGCCGGCGTTGTCACGGTTCCGTTACCAAATTGACCTCACGTCGGCGAAGAACCCACGATGGTGATGGTCCAGGGTGGATCCGGGGCGGATTCGCATCATCAATCATCGGAGGGCCCCCGTCCCCCCCGTGGGGCTGCGCCCCCGGGCGCTGAAAACCGCTCTTCATGAATGTATACAAATTGCCGCACCTGGGAAACGGATATCGAATAACGTTGTTCGAGCGCTCCATGGCGCGGCACACGCTGCCGTGTTGTCCCATTGCTGTTTGTTCCGAATAAAAATATGTCGATTGAAAGCGTATTGTGTGTTTGTGTTGCGGACTTTTCTGCTTCGGATCGAGTGTACGGGATTGTTTGATTGAGATCGCTTTGTGCTCGAAGGGTTCGATTCGATGAATGCATTTTCAATAACTGGTTGATTGGTTGAATTTTTTATAATGTTTTTTCTGCATGCTCATTTTTCAATAATTAAATCGATATGTAATCAAGAATATGCTTCCCGTTTTTTCTGGGATCATTAATCTAAGAAAGTGCCGAATCGTTATTAGGCCATTATTAATAATAACGGCCTCGTTCCGCGTCGCGAACAAGCTTCGAATTTCATCAATATTTAATTTCGGCTTTGCACGCTAAAAAAAATTGATATAAAATAAAAATTTGAACAATAAACCAGCGCTATGCAAAAGAAGGAAATGAACTGTTCTTTTAATCAAAGTTAAAAAACATAAAGGAAACTCGATTTAATAATTAATATTTGACGGTGCGGAGAACGCGAGACTCGGAAGAATCGGTTAACCTGCTTCTCGTTAACAAGTTTATTTTCTCCAAGTCGACGGGTTAAAACGTAATCTAATATTAATTAAGATTCGGTATCGTTTTCTTAAAACGTCATCGGTTAACCTTTTATATTTTAATTTGAGTCTTTACACCGAACGCATTCGCAAAGTTTGTTTATATTTCGGTAATTGTTCAAGTGAAAGCGTAACGTCAATCAAATAATAATATTGCTCACTGATTCTCGAAGTTGAATCGATCCGTTCACTTTTGAATAATTTAAGTCTTTATTGATACAAAATTAGCACTGCGCATTTTCGATGATTTATTCTAATTGCTGCCATTTTTTCAACAGGAACGTTTTAATATTCGACAATCAAATAACCATTTGTTACGATTGCGACGTCTGAACGTTTTCAGGGACGTAAATCATCACCGCTGTGACAAAGCGTCGTCGTCGACTTCTTTGCCGGACCGGTAATTGCCTTCGTCGATGCAAAAAATTGTATGTGAGGAAAAAATATTGAAATGAAAAAATACTAGACGATGCAACGACAACGACCGCTTTCGCGAACATTAGCCGCGCGACCGGCAAAAACCCTTAAGGATAAATTATGGGTTATATTTTTGCTAGGAACAAGCCACAAGTGTGGTTAGCTTTCATGGCTCGGCTTGCCCAAACAGATATTATTTCTCATTAAAGTCTGAGAGCTTTCTCGGATACCTTTGTCTCCTGCCAACACTTTCAGGGCTTCTGTTGTGTTATATTTAAGAAACAACACTTTATTAGGACACATAGCCCGCGCGAAAAGGCTCAGAGAGTCGTGCGAAACCTATAACCTACGAATTAACATGACATTTTGACGCTCAGATGGCACATCTTCGTGCTGGATGGAATATCCACTTTCAGGACTTCTAGCTGCTCTTTTAACAATTTTCATTTAAATTTGTGAAATTTTCGTCGTGAAATTAAATTTTATATTTTCAAGTCTAGAATATAAACTGCGCTCATTATTCTGTGTTATGTTCGTTTCGTTTATTTTTATTTCAGGGTTTTGAAATTTTATTTATATTCAAAGTTCAATAGATGAAATGTGTCAAATATCAAAATTTTAAATTTCATGAATATCTTATTTTTATAATCACAATATACTAGTAAATAGGCCCGATGTTAATAACATCGGCTGCCCGATACCCGTACCCGATTTGAATATTCAATATTTAAATAATAAAACCAGTTCATTTATTATTGTTACAATTACGACATAAAGGCAAAGCCAGAGGTGTTAGGTAATAAGCATCATATTATAGACGTTAACTGTATACACATAAAGACCATATTCGCGAAAAAGTCGCGAGCGTTATCGAACGAACGAACGAACGGGCGGACACACACACAGAAATCCGCTATTATAAACATACCAGTATATAGGCCCGATGTTAATAACATCGGTTGCGAATTAATAACAATAGTATTACGTAATAAAATAAAAATTGAATATATTTATGCAAAATCATTTTATAATCATCATCATCATTATCATAATCATTATCATCATCATCATCATCATCAAAAAAAAAAAAAAAGTCGCGAGTGTCATCCGAATGGACAGATACAGACAGACACACAAAAATCCGCTATTATATATAGGAGATAGGGGATTATGTACATTATTTCGAAACAAATATTTACTCCGCAATTAACCATCAAAGTTTCTCAAACGTCATACTTCTCGTAAAATAATTACGTGAACCCATCAAAAATTCAAAAATATCAAACAGATCTTTTTAAGAACTCTCAAATTCGTTTCGAAACGCAAACGTATTCAAACAATACGACTATTACACACACACAAATTAAAAAAAAAACCCCTCTAACGACCCAATTTGGCTTTCATCACAGCGATAAAAATTTCAAACGGCCCACACCCACACAAATATACGTTCGAAGAGGTCGGCGAGCGGGTAAAATTTTTAATGTCGGCCACTCCGCTTAAAAAGGATTCCGTGTCGGAGGTAGTGTATGCCTTCCGGGCCACTTCCGGTCCGCCCTAATAGCGCGATCGGACAAGGAACCGGAAGTGGCCTCCGAGAGCCTCCGCGAACCGCCACAGTCTACCACTAGACCGCAAAAGCCTTCCGCGGCCTATGGATTAAAGCGCGGTTATCTCTCGTCACTCTAGTGCGCGTGGTGTTGGTTTTTGCTGAGTGCTTTGAAAAAGTGTTGAAAAAAAATTGAATCGTTTTGATGGTGTGAGTTTTTAGTTTTTTTTTTAATGTAATTATATGATGTGTTGAATGTGTAAATGTACTATGTCGGTGTAATATGTAGGTGTTATGTATTCATAAGAGCATGCTAAAACAATGAAATTTGCATGCAGATTGGAGTGAACATGCAGATCACTTCTGACTTACATGCAAAGGAAGTTTATAGTCTGTTCGTAAGTATGAATAGTGCGAAAACCTGCATTGCGTCTACGTAAGAATTCATGACACACACTGTGCGACTCTATTTTTAGATAAAAAGGAGAAAAGAACCGTCCACCATTAAAATCCTCCAAATTCCAATATTGACCTCGTTCTTTACGATCGAGCGACTCCTTAAACGAACCTACATATATTTTCCATAGAATATAAACCCGCGGAAAACGCTCAAATATAAAAATCGATATAATTTTTTTTATGAAACAAACGAAAAACACACACACAACTCACGCAGCGTGTGAATGAAAAGCTCTCGCCATTGTGGCGCATATCTTTCAAGTATCGACCGAGATTTTCCCTTTACAACAACGCGAGCGGGGAAAAAGATACGGCCCGTGTGAAAAAAGAAACACTAAAGACGAACAAAAAAAAATCCGTGGAAGAAACCTCAACAATGCGAGAGAGGCGCGCATAATGAAAACTTAGCGCCGCGCGCGCGCGTACAAAGCGAGCCGAGAGGCTCTTCAAAATCGCGTTACACGGTTATCTCTTTAACACCGTGATTACGAGCCTTCAATAAACAGACGATAAGTAAATCTCGCCGTGGGAAATTGCCGAGGCTTTGATGCGAGCCCGATAAAGGAGGCGCGGGTGGTATTCGTTAAAATAGCGAGCGATAACGGCGCGTCGCGACGCCCGACGGCTGCCGGTTGTCGTCGGATGGTGTTTGGGTTCGGCGTCATCGTCATGATGATGATGAGGCAAGTGTCGCTATCCTCTTATGGTGAATTATCATAAGCGTCGTCGGTGCCGTTGTTGGGATATTAATCTCTTTCGCGACAAATCGGCCATTAGCGGGTGTGTTTCTGCGCCGGCGGCGAGGCCCCGTTGCCATTTTCGCACGTCGCGGCTTATGTATAAAATTAAATATTTCAAATTTGAATATTTTCGTTGTCGATTGGAGGTTTCGGGAATATTGCGAAATTTTTGAAATTTATTATAAACGAGCGCACTAAATCATTTCGAGCGAGCGACGCTTGCGGAAAGTTCGTAAAACACTGATCTATTCGGTGACGCGACTTGTTTCCGAAAATGGAACATTTTCTTTGGAAAATTTTCGAGCGTTCAACGTCAATGAAAAACCGAGTTTCGAAAACCATCGAACCGCCCTCCGCCTACGCCTTTCTAAGAAGAAAACTTCGGAGGTAAATAAAGTATGGGTAAATAATGAACGTTTACTCCCATAAAAGTCTAACAACGCCGGAGAAAAAAAGAGCATGTTTCGCTTTCGACAAAAAACTTTGTTCATTTGGTCAAGTCGCAGAATGATGAAGCCCCGCAGCAAAAGTTGCTTTATTGAAGATTTTTTATTAAACTTTTTCAACGCGATAAAATTAAATTTAATATAATAAAGGCAAAATAACAACTGAACGTCTAAACATTATAGAACGGCATTATTTCAAGTTACGTACTGACTGATAACTCGATTTAACTACGTGCGCGAAAGTTTCGGAGATACTTTAAGATACACAACTCAGCTTCAAAACTATAACAAATAACTCAATTATATTCTTTAATACACTGTTACGGTTTAACTTTCGCAAATACGAACGGCGCAGCTTATGAATGCGAAACGGCTTTGTGTGTTGAGCCCGAGTCAAAGCTCGCTTTATTGAGGATATACGATGAAAGGATATCGGTTGACATTTGATTTTTTCGTTACGGTCAATGACAGGAATAAAAAAAATTTGAATTGGCTTTATGGGATTATTAGGCAACTCTCCAAGTGCAAGCTACCCATCTGCATGTGGAAAAGGCTTTGAGATTTTATAAACAGATATGGCATAACTGCTTTTGGCACGAAAATGTCTTACATCTTTTTCAATGTTAATAAACTTTTGTGATGAACCGAAAAAATCTGATATTTGCTTGCTGATTTAAATTTTTCATATTTATAAAATGAAATTGTTGAAGTTTCAAATATGTGTTTTTTTTTTTGTTCATTATTTCATGTTTTCAACTGTACAAATTTATTTTCGCGCAAAAAAAAATGAGACGTCTCCCTGAATAACTCGGGCGTGAGTAACATCTAAAGAAATTTTAATTTCGTACAATTTATCACTAAACAGTGAGATGAGAATATTAAATTTTTAATATCGCGTTTGATGGAATGATAAAGGGTACTACTCTCATTTTTAACTATAAATATTAATTAGCTTGCAGAGCAAACACGACGCCGAGCGAACAGCCATAATTATAATGCGAATCGGTTTAACTCTTAATAAATATTTTTGCATGCCAAATTAATTAACATTTCAATGAAATTCCATAACGAACAAAAGATCCATATTTACACAAATCAACCTAATGACTTTTACTGCAAATCCTCACACACAAAAGAGCTTATTAAACCGAAAGCTAGCGAATATATAGTAAATGAGATAGATCGTAGTACTGACAAATAGTCCACCATTATGAGACGATAAGGCATCCACTGATCCGGTATTGTGGTATTTCGACCCGCGAATCGTAATACGACCGCCTTCAGATTTTCCCATCAATTTTCTGGGTTCGGATCGTCGAAAATAAATTTTCCGTGGAAAGAGCTGAGCGGTAATAACGTTATTAGCGCTACAACACTCGATACAAAAGCTCCACGTCTACGCGACTTCTACGAGCTTTATTAACGCCGGAAAGCAAAATCGCAATTTATAGCCGACGGAAATTTGCCGAAAAAATGCCCAAATTTCATATTGGAGATGGTTAGAGTCAGGGGTGTTACTAAACATATTGTTCATCGATAAATTATTTGATGAATATACAGTTTTTATATTATTTTATATTGCATTCGATTTATCAGTTATTTTAAGATTTTATTGATCAAATTTTGGGATTATAAGTTAATTTTTTTAATAAATTAGTTGCAAATATACACGATATTTTCATTTTTTATGTGAATTTAGGTACATCAAAGAAAATCTATGAATATAATTTTGATTTAAAAAATTTAACCGGAACACAGAGCGGAGCAAAGAGCAGAGTGGAGCAAATATGTGAGTGCCAAAGCGGAGCAGGAGTGGAGCAACTCAAAAATGTGCTCGCTCCAAAACCCTCGTTTTAGATGTCTTCTTATAAGAAAAGTTAAAATTCTCAGTTACCCATTATAGAGTTTTCACATTTCAAATTCAACTATACGAAAGTATTAATAATAAACAATTAAATTCATTACTTTGAATTCTTATCAATTTTTAGAATTTGAAGAGTAAAAACTATACTGGTTATTATGACGCTAATGCTTGTACGATATCATATATTTACATTTATTATGATACCAAATAATCGCACCCCTGAAACCGCATAAAAAACGCACAACACCCAATAAAACACGTAAAAAAATTCAATTCATCTCATCCGTCAAAAAAAAAAAACAAAACCGCCAATCCGAAACGATCATTTCGAATCTCGACCCGAACGCATAATAATAAGACGGGCTACGTAAATCACCGTTTGCGGCGACGGGCAAACGTCAATGAATGTCCGCCGACGATGATTTATTTATAAAACGATATCCCTTCGACGAAATCAGGAATATTATTAATCGTCGGGATTTATGCGCGCCCGCTCGAAAGCGGAATGCGATTGATAATAATAATTCGGCGACCGATTGGAAATTGCGGATGCCGTCGACGGGGACGGTGACAGCTCTGGGCTGTGGGCCCTTTTCGAGTTTTTCGTCGTATTTTTTGTGTGTTGGGTATGTTTTAAGAGTTTTTAGATAGTTATGAAGGTGTTCAAGTGTGTATATTCGAGTGAATGTAATGGTGATTGAATTAAAGTGAATTTATATGAAAAATCTATGAAGGGCTCGAAGCTATTTTTGGACACATCAATTTTCAAACTTCAATTAAGCCGATTTATTGAAATTATAATAAAGGTCTAAAAAATGAATTGAGGGGCTTGGGAGTAAATAGTCCTAAGCGATATTTGTCACTTTTGGAGATATTAAGAAAAACATTTTACATGCATTTACAATTAGATGCAAATAAAACTAGGAGTAAACCCGACACAGTACTGTCATCTTTTGGGAGAATATGGAAATATTTATTAATTTCTGTAGTAAAAGTACTATTTTTTTTAGTAAATAAAAAAACTCAATTTTATAATTTTGGCGCTTAGCATTGTTTACTGTCGAACCCCTCAATTAATATCACAGAATATTTTCCTCTCGTTTCCTTTCCAGAATATTTTTCTCTCCCCTCTCGTCGGCCATTAATTGCGATGTCTTTAATCGTTAAATCGTAATTTGTTGTAGGTTAGTCATTTAGTTTGGTATATTTTATATTAACTTCAATGCTTTTATTGCCTGACCTGACCTGTTTTGACCTGTTATGCCTTGGCGTTATGATTGTATTAATATTAAAAAAATCATTAAAATAATTTTGAAATATATAAGAATAGATATACGAAACAAGTTTTTTTAATATTTTTTCTTATTATTTCTAAAATTTTCAGCTATACATAATTAAAAAATATCAGATAACAATAGCTGGAAATTTTTGATTTTTTAAAATAATGAGTCTTGAATATGTAAATATTATATTTTTATCGACTCAACGAATTTTTTTTAACTAAACGAAATGAAAGAAATGTATCATAACCTCAAACATGTTTAAAACTTTCACGTATTTTTTTAAAAATAAAATTCAAAACAGAAACATCTTTTTAATAGTTCCAACCGTCTCAAAAAAACACATTTCCCAACGAACACAATTATCAAAAAAAAAAAAAAACCAAAACATTTTCCCATTCACGAAACTCTCCAATTCGACCATTGCCGCGGCCCGATAAAGCGATTTTTGACCAACCTCCAGCACCCATAAGAGGGAAAAACGAGCCTCGACCGCTCCGGCCGATAATGGTAATAGGACCGGCCTACCTCCGCGGCAAAAGCCGAGACCGTAACGGCCGACGGCCCGGGACACGTAAGTACGTAAATAGCGACCGCGTAAACGTAGACGGGTCGGACCCCGCAATTGGCCGTATTGAGATCGGCCAATTCCGGCTCGAATTGCCGCCACTTTTCGAAGCCCGGCGGTGTTAAGCGCGCCTCGCCGAGGAGGCTCTAAGGGAAGACGGCCAGGTTTATACAAGGGCCGCTTGTTTATTCGATAAGGCGGTGTTGCCTGCGAGCTTTCGTGCGGTTAAGAGGGTGATGGGTTCAAATTGTTTTCGAGATGTTGTAATTCGGTTTGCGTTAGTACACGGTTTCGAACGTGTTGTTGCGAAATTTTAATGGAAATGGTCAAGTGTCAAATTGCGCGAATTCTAAATTATAAATTGGATTCGATATTCGAGAGGGGAACCTGTTCGCAAAACTATACAGAGCAGTGACGTGCGGTTCGTGGGTGCTGTGGATGAGGCGCATCGCCTAAATTTCGTGTTAAGAATTTTTTAATACAGTTTTATTTTGGTTAAGTGATCGCGATATTGTATGTATGTACTCATAATGTAACCGTGCACTTATGCGCAAGAGTGGAAAATTCAGATTCGGAACCTGTTTCTTTTGCGCATACGCACTGCGGTCGTTGTCATCGTTTGCTTTAGCACTTGTATAACCTCTATGTTGGATGCTGTTCCTCCGTTGGCATATATATCTCTCTATAGACAATTTTCTTGAAAAACACAGTTTATTGATATTTCATACGCTACGTCTCGAGTTATTTATGATAGAAATTACAAAAAAATATATGATATAATATAATTGAATGCGTGCCGCGAATAACTTGCTTTTTGACATTTTTTCAAATTTTCAATTTTTTTTACGGTCTTAAAATTTATCTTCTTTATGAAAAAATTCTATCGTTTCCGTTTCTACTCATAATCCAACGTTGTTGCATTTAAACACGTGCTCAATGAAATAACATGGTTTCAAATATGATCAGTTCTTATGTCCAATGATTTTTGCTGCATCCGTTTGTGGCTTTTGTATGAACATTTATAGAATAACGTGGTGAGTACATTCGCAGACCACGTTATCCCAAAATTTTTATTATTCTTCATTCTTTTTCATATACATATGAAGATGCATCGTTTTAAAAATTGAAAAAAAGCATTTAAATATCGACACCGAATAAACAAGATGTATTCCTTGAATACTATAAAATACATCTTTTGACAAAAACCACGTTATACACGGCACGCGTTCAATAATTGACAAACTTTGCAAAAAAGATTAAAAAAATAATTAAACAATTTTTTCAGGCAACATCTCTCAGTCTAATAACGCCACTGACACAAACAACTTAATGTTCAACCTCACCGCCTTCACATAAAATAACCGACTTCACTCATATCACAGTAAATTGCGCTCGGACACAAAGTTACCATTGAAATACCGCAATGCGTTCCGTTCCTACATTTCGCTCCATTCCGAAACTAAAAGACAACAACGCCCACACTCATACATAAAACACATAATACATTTGAATAAATACGTATTCCGACAAAACCGCGCGAAAGATTACCCGCGGGAGCGTCACTAGCGCGAAAACAACGGTGCATACAAAACGACGCGCGAATTATGAATTATTCGCCGAAATCTCCCCTCAGCCGAAAATCCCTATGTTTGTTTGTTTATCAGGTTCGATCGTAGAATCGGATTCGAGTTTCGCTCCTGTGGGAGGCGATTGTCACAAAACGAGGCCGCTGAACCTAATTGAATGTTTCGCTTTTAATGAGCGAGTTTCGGGTTGCAATCGCGGCCGACGTGAAATATAATATGAAGACATGAAGGAGGAATTTGCTGGGAGTCGTCGGGTCGGACGTCGTGTGTATTATAATGTTTTGTGGGTAGTTTATAGGGTCGAGTTTATTTTTGACTTGAATAATTGAGGATTTTGTATGATAAATTAATTATTTTCGGATTTGTAACAATACTTTGTATTTTTTTTATTGAAATATATTTATACTTAGGAATTTTTATAACGATATTGTAAAGGAAATTTAAGTCTACCCATCTTGTCAAATTTCTTTAAAAAAAAAATTTGAAATTTTAACATCTTTCGCTTAATACTTGAAACATACAATACCAGCATCGATCATTTTTTCATGTGATTATTGTTGAATGTTTTCTTCACATAAATATGTTATTACTTGAAATGTTTCACTAGATACAACCATTTAAGAGCAAAAAAGATTGCTCGTTCCAGTGTATCCCAATTGGGGATCATGGCAGAATATGGGTTAAGGTAAATGTTATTAAAATCTAATCTAACTAAATTATTATTTTGATTTGAAAATTTCACAAATCCTTCATTATGTTTCTAAATTGAGTATTTCGTAATATACATAAAATACCAAATGACAATTATCTCACATATATAACATATCTTTGAAATAATAAATTATGATTCAAAACATATTTTTATTGCACACACACATACATAACTATTTCCATATTTTTTCATAAAAACTCACATACATTCCATTTAATATTCTCAATAGACAATAGAAAAATATATTTATCAAACAAAAAAATCAAATAAACCCACAAAAAAAAAAATGAAATGAAGCAATCAAAACGTCGACCGAAAAAACAAATCTTCCGTCCGTTAACACGAACAAAAGCGAAATCCGCCGCGAATAAACGTCAGGCATAATTTTTCTACATCGAAAAATTATACGAATCAACCGATTATACACCGCTTTATATGTGCGCTACGATACGATTATTAATAGTTAATTAAGTCGGTCTTTGCGCAAATGAGGCGACTGCGTCGAAATCGCGCTCGGGAGCGGTTTCGGGCCAAACTTTACATCCTTTGTATGCAAATATTTCAATCAACATAATTTCGCGATAGTAGTAGGTCTCGGTCCGCATTGTGCACACACATTTTATGTGTGCCATTTTCTTGCGGGGTAGACTGCTCGCCTCGCCGACACGACGTTTATTACACGCAAAATTAAATTAAATCCCGACCGCCTGGCTAGGTGGAACGACGTATTATGCGTATGAATAAACAATGGGCTTTTAACTTTTCGGGATTTTCGAAATTGAATTGAAAATCTGTCTTTTTTTGATAAGGGATTAGGAGCGGCCCTGCACCCGGGCGCGCCGTATCCTTTCGCGAAAGTGGCATTTCGAGATTTCGCGTGGATTTAGTCGGTTTCAATTGTTTTGATTGGTGGAAAGATTTGTTTTGTGTATTTTTTGTAAACGCCATCATATGCAGAATATATGGTAAATTTTGATATAAATTTTTTCTGGTATTTTATTGGAAATTTTGATATTTTAACAAAGAAGTGAATGCTAGAGTTTGTATATTAAAAATTTAAAAAAAAATCTCAAGGCAGTAATATATGATCATACCCAATTGATGACCGAACTATCCGTTGCTTAACTTTTATGATCAATTAAAACCGTTATATTAAATAATAGAAATAAAAAAAAAAGATAAGTTTCGAAAATAATGTTAGATGGCGCTATACAAATAATCAAAAAAATATATATTATATATAATTTTCTTCAATTACGATATGGTTTCATTTAAAAATCAAATTAATCAAAATTAAGGTTCACGCCCCATTTAGAGATATTCATATCGAAAGACTTATTTCTATTACAATTTTTTTCTCGTTCTAAGACAAAAAGCTCGGGCGAAATCGCACTCATTTTTCCGGCGTCGCTTTTCCCCAAATGTCAAAGTATTTTAATTTTGCGAATGTGGCATTCGCCGGGTGGAAAAAAGGGGTGGCCCTCAGGGGGCGGAGCGCAAACTTAAAATAATGAAAAATGGAATCGTTCAATCATGGGGAAAACGGCGAATGTAAGACGAAATTTCAACTTTATACGGAGGCCATAAAGCGGCCACAGAACCGAATCTTATCTCGGTCATTAATTATTACAACGAACTGGGATTTTACAACATTATTATTTTATTCCTCTTCAACAAACATGATGTAAAATATACGAACTTTGCCTTTATGGCGCGTAATAATTAAATCACTTACGGCCCTCCCCCTCAGAAGTGCGGCCGTTTCTTACTTTGGCAAAACACAAATTTCAGCCCCGGATTGATTTATTTATTATGCGCGCTCGCACGCTCGCGAGCGTCCATTAATACACTTTAACACAATTTAATACACTTTTGTAACGGACGGGCGTCATCGCGCCGACACAACACAGCGTAACGACGTTATACATCAGCGAGTAATGTCTCGAAATTAACTCTTCCTAAATTCTTTTTATCGGTTAATGAGAAACGTGTTTAATTAATTAATTTAAAGGCGTAATCATTTTATCTAGACCTGACGTGCAAAGGGTAATTAGATTTTTCGGAGAGATAGGAGCAACCGTCCCTACGCAGACGCGGAGGATCCATCTGTATGAATAAAACGTATTATGCGAAATTTCGCTTGAAAAGCCTTTTTTTCGGCTATTTAATTAATAATTTAAATTCGATAGGCGCCGTATGAAGTGCGACACATAAATTAAGTTCAGTTATAAGGTTCGCATACGAAATTTTAAAACGAGGCTGCATAATCGTGGCTAATTATTTCAACCGTAAACTAAAGACCTTTTATAACGTTCCGGGTGTGCGGTTAACAAGGAAACTCCGGGTTTAAATTAGCGTTTTCGTTTTCAAGCCACTACTTAGCGTGTGGGGCAAAAACGGACATAAAAAGCGTCCCAATCCCAAACCTACTCATATAAAAGGGTAATTCAATACTAAAAAAAAAAAGAAACTAAATTAATATCAAAGATTTTTTTTTTTGAAAAAAAAAAATCATTTTAATAAAATCTTTAATCAATTTTTTTTTATATATATAAAAAATTAAATCGTGCGATGAACGACCCTCTGACGTTCCTTTATACGCAAACGCGCATTCGCGCCACGACAACGGCGAAAATGAAAATGAAAATTATAACGGCCGAAATCGTAAAAGCGAGTTACAACGCTCTCTCACACACACGCACACACACACACATACACACACTTGTTAAGGCAGGCGTGCCAACCCTACGGCGGGGTTGTGTTGTATGCCTTAGCACCCCCAGGGACGTCGTAAATAGTTTTTCTTTCGCACAACATCGCGTAAAACCTGGGCGGGCCACTTTCGATAACGACTCCATTTCGCGCGCCGCCGGCATGATAAAAAAAAAACACACGTGAAATATATGTACAGGGGGTCCTCGATTTTTGTGTTTTTTGTCGCGGTACAGTTCGGTCTTTTGTATGTGTGTGTGGTCGCTTTTTTGTGTATGTGTGTTTGTGGTTAGTTGATGGTGGTTGTGTAAGTTTTTGGAATATGATACAGACATGTAATTTAATCGGTAGATTAGGTAGGTAGATTAGATCGGTAGGTAGGCAATTTTGTAATTTTGATTTGAAAATGATTTTGACATTCATACACTTGAAATAAACTTTTGATTTAAAAAAAATGTTCAAATGACTTCATTGGTATAATATTTATATTATAATTATATTTTATTATAATATATTGGTTCTTTTTTAATTGACATAACATGTTGATAATGATATTACAGAATAACGTCCTAACTTATTAGTTAATACCGTGTTTCTCTAACTATAAGACCGGTCCCAAAAATACTTCTTACCATAATTCTTCGAGATTTATGCAATATAAGCCCTATTCTAAAAATTAGTCTTAAAACCAAACTGATGATTGTAAATAAGACCCAATTTTTTTTTAACCAATCAGTGAATCGCACCAATGATAATTTTTTATCTTAATAATATATCTTCACTCAGTTTTCAAACATTTAACACATAAACTCAAATATAGATCGGTTTAATAAAATAATAACATACATTTCTATGTATTATATCTATCAAACAACTAACAGTTCAATCGAATCAAAATACTAAAAATAAACAATTTATGGATGATTTCTGTAGATGCGTTACTTAATATTTAAAATATTTAATCAGAAACATTAAGTAAGAGGTTTAACATAGAAAATATATCAATTAATAAAATATAAAAAAGGGCACCTTCGTCAATATATTACAAATACGAATACAAAGAGCAATCATTTCATTACACTTTCATAACACTTCACCAACAAACATGCAACAACAAAATACTTCACCTCCATTGTACATCAATCAAGCCGGCATTACACCTTCAAATATTCAACACACACAAAAGTCGAGCACCACCTGTACACGCGATCGCGTATAAAATAAATAAAAATCGCACGGGGGGTAGTTCGAGGGCGAAAACGAAGGGTGTCGCCGTCGGATGATAGCCAATTTTCGGTGCTATCAGTCGGAAAATTGTTGAGATCTTATTCACCGTATCGAATATTCGCGAAATGAGGGATAGTTATGTTGCGGTTGCGGTAAGGGGCCGGTAATGCGGTTTGCGGGCCGTCACCGTTAAATTCGCGGGGTGGTATTTTCGCGATTTCGGGGATGCAAAAATCGCCCGCGGCCGCAATTTCCTATTTATAAAATTTTCCACCTGGGCATAAATGTTAAATTTCAATTTTCGGCGAACGTGTGCGTCATACGTTGTCGGTACGTGCGTTGTTCGAATACGGCTGCGGTCGTGACGCGAAACTGCGATTTTTAAATGCGTGGCGGCACTTTTGTGTCAAAAATGATTATGTGCCCGTTTTTTTTTTAGCGTTGTATAAATGGATTTTCATTGTCTATTTTGGACGTTTCAATCTGAAAAATTCGCTAATTTAATAATAAGAAATTCATATTCATATATTCTCAATGATTTTGTTGAACTCTTCCCTGTCAAATATTTGATTTTCCTCATATGAAAAAACTCTATAAGTTAATTGAAAATATGCGTAGATACTATTGATTCAGTTTTTTCTTATCGACAGGCACTTCAATAAGATAACTCACTATGAGTGTGCCATAAATTATCCGTCGAATAATCTTTATTATAATTTATCATTATATTATATTATATATCGAATTAATCAACTGGACGTTTTCGGTTCGAAAGCCGAAGCTTCAGTATGGTGCGCCACAAATAATGAATAGTGCAATTTTGTCGCTTTATCTACACAAATTAACGGTTGCAAAATAACCTCAATTAGTCCTCTACATATACATAAAACTCATAAATCACTAAATTTATAAAAATAGAACTATAATGTAGTGGAAAACGGGTTAAACAGAACAACATCTTAACTCCAAGCCTATATATTAACGTGGATTTCATTATGATTCAGCAAGAGTATGTGTATGTATGTGTTATATTTTCAGTTGCTTCATTGTAATTTTGCACATTGAAAAGGAGCGAGGATTCACTCCTTGGTGGCGACACAAAAGTTCCACGCGGTCGAGCAGAAAAACTGATAACCGACCGTCAAATTATTATATTTATGGACCGGCTAAAAGCGAATTACCAAAGGATTTGATCCTGTTTTTCGAAACTATCAGATTCACTATAACGTAAATATTTCAGATAATTATGAATTAGATAATACGCATTCTCGAACCTCATTTTTCCACCACCAACCCCCAAATTTCCCGAAAACAAACACCCCCAAATCCAAATCAATTACACGACGACCATGTTTGTGTAACATTGCATTCATAAGCCCAACATGCACCCGAATACATAAATTTCTGAAGCGCGAGTAAATCTATACAAAATGCGGCCGTAAATTCGCGTCCGGGGACGATCAATTAAAACGTCGATGGTGCACACACACACACAATCGAACCAAATAACCCGATTCAATTTTAAATTGTCACTCTTGATACGGCCATTGTGAAAAGCTATGGCCGGCCAGGAGTGACGTTCGGCCGTTTAATTCCATTGCGCGGACCACGTGAATTATGTCGTACGGCTTGTGTAACGTGTCATACGCGTTTTACGTCTACGATTTTGTACAGAGTGGTCGAGAAGTGCGGTTCTGGTCCGTGTCTGAAGATGAATTTGAAGATTCTTGGGTTTTTGTGTGAATTTATACCGATGTTTTCTATTGGCTTATGCTCGATGTGAAGATATGGCGTAGTCTTTACTAAAAAATGAGATTATCTTATTATTATTATATATTTTGGGTTATTTTTGAGAAATCGTTTTATTCATGAAAAAAGCAAATTATATTGCTTTATCCATGAAATTAAATATCTAGTAGTATATTAGCATCGTCTAGTTTAAGCGTATGATAGATGCATCATTTAACGTCTTCTGTCAAATATGACAGTCGGCGTGCCTTATGACAGTGGTAGCGAACCCTTTTTCGTTCATGAGCCAAAATTTTCAGATTTTTTTATTGTGAATGAAATTTTAATGTAAGTATGTCGTAAGACGCGTCGACTGTCATATTTGATAGAAGATCTTAAATAATGCACCCATGATGCGCCTACGCTAGATGCTTATATAATAAGAGATGTTGCAAAATTTCATAGATAAATCAAGATTCTTTGCTTCGTTTTGACGATTCTTTGCTTTTTTGCTTTAAACAAAGCAATTTTTCAAACTTAGATTAACATACATATATAAATATAAAGTATTTATATTGAGACAGGAGATACAGATTCATCTGCATAAGAAATTTAATAAATTGAAGTTTCATGACTAAAATATTTTGACTTGAAAATACAAATAACGAACAGCAACTGAGTACAATAAAATTCATTAATCATTGTATTCATTTTTCAATTTATTTAATAAAAACTTAACAATTTTTCGATTGAATAGAAATTCAAAACATTATTCTTCCATCGAAAAATATGCACATTTCACTTCCGAACGGCTGCAATCGGCGCAAATTTTATTGCACCATACACGTGTGTACCCACCACGTTTACCGGGGACACAAACCGAAGTGTTTACGCGCTCAGCTTTTTTTTTAAATAAATAAATAAATAAAAACGGCACTATTTGTCGACGGAGAGAGTTAGCGCAGAACGAACGTACGCTCGTTTATCGTCGTTCGACGTGCGGATGGGCGCGACGCGTTTCGAATCGAAAGTAAATAGAATAAAAATAAAATTGGCAAAAATACGGAGAAAAAAACGAGCGCGAAACAGCAGCATTGATTTGAAAAACGTTTCGCGAAAAAAATCTGTTGGCTTTTCGGGCTAACTTTCCATTGAAAAATACGCTTTCATTATTCATGTACTCGCGCCGGTGCGATGTTCCGATTTCAGAACGGAGTATCCGCGTTTCATTTATTTTCGCCGCTTCTTCGGCAATTAGTCTTTGGAAAGTTCAATTTATTTCTGAATTATTTAATAAGTCATTTATGTTGATTGCACTTGAAGCTAATCTTATCAATGGACTGTATAAATCCGGGTCGTTCGCTCTCGAACTATATTTATCATATTTATATATAATGTCGACAATTATCAAAAGCATCATAATATATAGGATCAGATAAATATTTTCAGCACGGTTTAAGGGATTTTCCTCATATGTTTTCCAGGCGGCGGGCCGTCGTCCTCCTGTCTGGTGTTTCGGAAAAACCGCATAGACCGAGAGGCTAGGTGACATGTCGGGACTATAAAGGAGGAAAAGATAGAGCCTCCCATTTCGTGTACGTCGCTCACTGTATAAAAAAAAGAAGAACGACCTTCTTACAACAATGCTGAATAAAAAATATATACATAAAATAAAAACATACAAAACGTGACACTCCTTATGGCGAATCTCTTTGGAACGGCCGGGTGGGTGAAACGAAGTTAAATTTAACAAAATTTCCTAAGACAGCGCTTCAAAGGTTTAATGTTTTATTTTCTCTGACCAATATTCTGTAAAAATATCGTTTATTTAAAATACGCAGTGATAAGCAGATAACCTATTTTCGATGACACTTTTTAGCGGTGTCTTTATCTACTTTTTTAATGTTAATTGTTAATTTATTCGTTTCGAAAAACAGAATCACCTTGACACCAAACGTATATCTTTTTCAGTTGGCTTTTATCATCAAAGTCAATGAAACATGAAAAAAATCAATTGTTTTTTTATTATTCTTTGTTAAAATTAAAATTCATTATTCAACATGCTTCATATTTCACTCGAAATAGCGTTCGATAAATAAACTTTAAGTTTAAAAAACTTTATCAAACATCATTTGTCTTATGAATATGAATGACTCAATCAACATCAACTCACTTCAATGACGCACAGTCTGCTAAAAACCGAAAACTTTTCATATTAAACGCGTCCATAAAAAGCAACAAATCTTGCTTTGACAAAGAAAAAAATCAACGAATTATTTATCACACGCCACGAGAAGGATCTTAATTATTAACAATGTCTGACGATCGCGTAAAACGTCTGCAATCGCCAAAGTTTCAAGACTACCGTGAGAACAGTGGTACGAAGCCAACACCACAACAGGGATTTTATCTCGAGATATCTCGGGATTTGCCGAACTTTATCGTTGCAATAGTTGATATTTCGTATTAAAATATTCATTATTTAATAAAATAATATATGTATGATTTTTTTTATTATGATACTGATTCGAAAAGAAATAGAATAGAAGAAAATTTTCCAAGGTTTTTTTTTTAAACTCTTTGCGCTCGTAGAGTTTTTCACAGTGGGTATGCCGTCTATTCGAAGAAAAAAAATAGGGATTTTTGTATAAATCACTAAAATTAATTATATCTAGCATGAATAACAATTAATATACATAATATAATCAGGAATTTTTCTGGATCCAAGGAAATGAAGATATTTTTTTTACATTTTATTACTAAATCAAATGTCATGAATTTGAAAAACGATCTTTTGCAAATCTAAAATTTGACATTGCAAGAAATATCAAAAATTCCACTAAGACAAACCGAATTTTCATTAAAAAAACAACACATCCAAAACCAACAAACAATCGCCGATTCCCGAGAAGCACATCGGTTCAATTCCACGTCCCGGGAATCTAAAAACCGTCCAAAACCAGAGACCCTACACAGGTCGGAAGGACGGTCCCTTCAACCCTATAAAGCCTCGCCGTAGCCGCTGCGGCGAGAGTTAATTACCGCCGGGCTGCTTCGTTAGCTTAAGTAAGTTAACAAAAGGATCTCGCCTAGGAGCCGAGATGAGCCACCGACCGCCCAAAACCGCCCACCGCCCCCCAAAACCGCCCACCGCCCCCCGAAACCGCCCTCGGCCGCCCGCCGGTCCGCCGGAACGCTCGTAGCAATAGTTACACCTAATATCGACGATGGCCACGTTCTTGGTCCAGGATTTGCGGCTGAGGAGTTGGGGACTGGGATGCTGTGGCTGCGGGGCGATAAGGTTTTTTGTCGGTGGGGTGTGTTGGGGGTTGAGGGAGGGATGGTGCGTTGCAATTTGTGCATTGTTGGTTGTATGGAAGATTCGATTAGTGTGGTTTTTGTGTATGAATAAAATTTGAGTTTTTTTTTTTTAAATAAAACAAATGCTTTTTCAATTCTAGAAGATTGATTGATTTCATTTAAATCCAAAACATAGATTCGTTTGGCGTAAGTCTTTTATAAATTCGTTTCTACAAATTGACTTTCTACGATTTTTTTTTGTAAAAAAATAAGTATTCAATAGATGAAAAAATACCCGATTTCTCTATCGCTTAATTGACTAACAAATTTTATTCAATTCGCTTCGTATTTTCTATGTGTTTGTATATAACGAAATCGATAAATTCCACACATCGTTTACATTTTGCATACGTATTCACTTAATTAAAACGAAACCAATTGCGCATTATTATTTCGAGTGTTCAGATAACGCAACTATTATTAAATCGTGAATCGATAATAATTGTTGCATACTCGACGAAGTCAAGCGATAACTGGGAATTCGAATAAATATTATACTTTCTTGTTCAATGTGAATAACCTGAATTTGTTACAACGCTATTTTCAATATCCGTACCATGAATATTTCCATAGATATTTCTATTTGTAATATTTATTTCTATTGATAACGAATAAGCAAGAATATAGTGAAGTATAGTGAGACTTTCTTTTATACACGTCACCATTCTGGATTTATCAAGACACATTGGATTCACTCATGCATGTATTGGTTTCGATTAGAGTTATAAATTAATTTTATCAACAGAAAATTTAATTAAGCAAGAAGATGCAACTAGAACCAAATTATGCATCGTTTTGCATTACACATATCGCGATGGACGTCACTAGGCCCTGCACCGGACATGACTAATGTCCGCGCCGTATCTCAAAACCGATCCGAATCTAAGCGATTTTCCCTTCAGACCGGCGATAATTCACGGCGAAAGCGTCATGATTATTCACTTTGAGGATCAGTTTTTTTCCATATTTATCCATTTTTTCCGGCCTCGTCTCCTCGGGCTCGCCTAATATGAAAAGATGGCGCAAAAAAGACACGCCGCGCTTACATAATATATGTGCGTGCGGTTCGCGCGCTCGTATTTTTTTCCATCCCTCCGAAATATGGCCAGAAGAACTGAAGGGAAAAAAATGGCATTCGGGGTATACCGGCCAACAACGGAAAAAAGGAAGAGAAGAGCTCTATCATCCACGCACTCGGCAAAATAAGCGGCGATTACCGAGTGAATGATGTAAAATAAAACGGTCCGTGTTCCTCTTGTAACAATACGCCGCAACAAGAAAAATCTACCCGATGAACTCGTTTCGTTCTTCTTTACCTTTATGTACCTCTTTTTTTATATTCGCTCGGTATGTTAAATATTTGATTTTTTCAAAAATTTATCGTTGAAAGCTTATGCGGATGATATACGGTCGTGCTTTTACATGGGAAAAACGCTTGTGCTTCATGACCGAGTCTTTTGAATTTGCCATGTAAATTGTGTAATAATAAAATAATACGCGATGTTTATTTATTATAATTCGATGGAGATTTTTATAATTTTAAATTGTTGTTTGGAAAAACTTGTGATTTTGAAATTAAACGGAGACTTTCAATGTTTGTTCAGTTTAAGGAGGTGTTCAATTCGGGCGTGATTCGCTCTGTGAATATTCATTAGGAAGTCTTGTCGCTTAATGAAATTCTATTGTGTTGTGATTTTACAATATGAAAAAAGTTTCGTATGTTTTTAATAAAAAACAAAAATTTATTACAACATGATTGAAATCTATTGAAAAATACTCTTTTCATAGTAAAGTTTAATAACTTTCGAAAAACATCAAACCCATGAATAAAAATTCCACGTAATTCGCATAAATCAATCGGTGACCGATATGAATATTTTTTATACTATACATCACCAAAATTCAATGTTATTGAATTCAAACTGACAATATATTTTCATAAGTACATAATACTATGAAAGCTCACACGGCAACTTCGATTACCATAATCGCGCACGGACCATCCCTTTTTGTTGGCATAAAAGCTTGACCAAAATACAAAATGTTTACACAAAAATGATATACACATACCCACACTTCAGTCTACCATATAAGACACAACAAAAACGATCACTGCAATTTAAAAATTTTAATAAAACCCACGTTTTTTTTCCTCAATATGAAATTTCGAGTTCCCCCCCCCCCCAGAACCCCCCAAACAATCAATACAATTCAATTCGTATTAAATTCAATATATAAACGCACACGCGGTGACGGCGACACAATAGAGCCCGACATAATCCGTTTAATTGGCCGATTGCAGCGTTTTATCTGTCGCGCGCACGGACCCCGCCATAATTAATTATATCCGATCACGGTCACTTGATTTATCGTTCAATTATGTCACCGTGAAATTCTTATCCCGCGGGATGTCTCCCTGAAACGTTGGGGATGCTTGGTCAGTTTCGCCATAAGTGTTATTTCTAGGGTGGACACGCAGAGGAGCCTCGTTTGAATGATGGTTCTCGTACCTTAATAAGACAGGGGAGGGAAAGCTTATGTTGTATATTGCATCGCCAGATGATCTCGGGTCCAAATATAACGATCCTTCTTCTTAAATGGACTAGAAAAAAGGTTTTTTTTTCATAATAATTCGATTACTTATCACCACTTCAGATTCTTCAATTGTGAAGAAGTACAAAATGTACACATTTTAACTTCATTAACAATTACAAAACTTGAAAATATCAAATTATACAGCTGAGTTTTTCTTCTACTCATTTCTATCTTCATTTATATTTATAATTTTCTTAAACTGTGCAAAAACGACAGATCACACATCATATTGCTTCTCTTGCATGTAGCACGTTAAAAATAAAGTTATGACGGAGTTCACAGAATTTCCCCTACGTGCCGAACAAATATCGGCGATATTATTGCGTTCCTCGGGAGGCCTTTCGAAGTTTCGCTTTGAATTTTTCACGAGGAAAAGCCGGGACGCGGAAAATTCGCATATGCGTATAGAACTCGTAGGAGGGACGAGACCGCGGAAAGGGTTTGACGTCGACGGGCGACTTAATCTCGAGTTTCACATGGCTAAATTGCGAAATTAATAAATAATCACCGGAGGCTTTACTCGATTGAGGTTGCCGGATTATGGACGACGACGACAATTCTGCCATGTGTTTCTGTGCGGCGAACGGAAATGCTGCAACACACGAAGATTTTCTTTGTCGCGATAAATAAACGTTCGTTCGTTCGTTCCAGATGTCGTTGCTCGAAATTAATTACTTGTGTGTATACTGATTTTTTATATTTATGTATTTTATGATCAAAAATTTATTTATACGAAAAACTCTTAGAACTTAGATTTAAAAAAAGTAATGTTTTTTTTTTTAATTTCTGTAAAAATATATCATTTTATGATTCATTGTATTTTTATCGATACTTTGAAGATTTTAAATTATTATTTATGTTTAAAAAAAATTCATGAAATATTTTGTTATCATTCATGTTTTGATGTATAAAAATCGAAGACGTCTTATCCTATTTTTCCATACCGCTCCAATCATCTTATCGTGAATATCTCGCGTCGACATTATCTAATCTCCGCAATTGTTATAACTCTTCACATTTTACTAAGATAAAACAAAAATTTAGACCAAAACAGACAATCAATACACCATTTCCATATCGACAGATCAAACCCAAACAAACCACAACACCTAAATTTTTCCACATCCTTCCACTACATAGCCCCCGTTTCCCCTAGCGCGAACGTCCATTCACGAAAATTTTCATCCGACAGCCCTTCTTTATTCCCATGTGAAGACCACTCTAAAACGCGAACACACTGGCCCATTATACACACAAATATAAATCACAACAATCAAGATCAAAACACATGAGTACACGAGGAACGTTGGAGGCGAACGCCGCGGATATCCCTGAGCGTCTGTCTGGCGCAATTCAAAGATTATAACCGCGATATTTCAGGCCCTGTCTCTGCGAACGTGTGTATGTTATATTAAATGTGCTTGTTTATAACATTACATGTGTATTACACGGTTTAATTTCGCATTCGCTGGTTCGGATGTGCGGCGGCGTTATAAATATGAACGAGATTAGTATCGAAGTGCGCTAAGATTGTGCTTGGTTTCAATTATAATAATATAATCGATTCGTTTTGGTTCGGAAAAAGATTTGGTTGTGTGTTTTTTTACGTTTGTTTTCGTTGTGTTTTCGAATTTGTATGTACTTGTTTAATGTTCAAAGAGGTTTTTCTAATGTTCCATCGGAGCTTTGAACGTTTTCCTTATGCGAAAGTGAAGCTTAAGCTTGAGTATTTAAAAGCATGCTTTTTGAATGGTCTTTGATCAACAATATTCTTTTGTATCTATTAGGGATGTCATTACCGGAAAACCGGCTTACCAGTAAATGACCCACATAAGAGTTCGGTAATTTACCGTTAAATTTTCAATATTTATCGGTATATAAAAAAAGTTTTCTATTTCGAATATTTTTGAAGAATTGTTTTTTTTTTAGAAAATATGTATTCGAAAATATTTTTAGTTTTCCGGTTTTTCCTGATTTTTATTTAACAATTTATTTACCAGCATACGAGTAATTTGTAAAAAAAAAGATACCGGATTACCGGTAAATAAAAATTACGGTAAATCTGGCATCCCTTATCTATCTACCAACCAAGGTACTTTTCACTCAACTTTGATAACCAATGAGAAACAATGCATTCAATAAATTTCGACCCAGTGATTTATTTACTTATCGATTCAAATTTCTTTGAATGTCAATAATAATAATAATCCATCCTTCAAGTTTAATGAAAAAGTTTCAAAGGCCAATTTCGTTCAAGCTGCACGAGTAAATTTAATAAACTTTTTTTATCAAAGTCCTATTATTAAAAGAAGTTTCATTCAAGAATATTTTTTTACCATCGTATTGAATCATTATTCATAATACGTATATTGAATATAATCGTTTGAAAATCATTAAACAATAAATCAATTAAAAACGCTTCTCTCTCGAATACATCGAACGAATCGAATCGACATCGCCCCGATTTCCATCACTTTCCCGCAAGCGTTTCCACGACAATCCATCGCACCGATTCCGGCACCCGATTTTCCCCAATTTCCAAAACGTTCACACGGCACAACCCGATCATCCGCATATCGCAATTTATCAAGACGATGCGATTATTAGTCCGGCGAGTGCGATTCGAAATTGCAAACGGCCATTGATATTCCGGCACGCCTCCGACGTACGTACGCTTTATTGCCGCGAAGCCTTCCGCAACACTACTAGTACTAAGTACGTGTGTATCTGCATCCGAACGCGCTATATATTATATTTCGGGTGTAATCGATCTGACGATAAGCTCGTTGTAATGTGTATAACTAAATTGTAAGCGGACAACGTCGCGATAATAGTTCGGAACGTATTTATGGGACCCAATTCGACAAATTCCTGGTTCGTATATAAGCGAGATACATCGAGTTTTGTGGATGTGCTGTTGTATCGGGAACAAGTGATTATGAGCGATAATACTGGAACGGTTTTGTGCTTGTATGGTAATTTGGACGAGGCGTGTTTGGGATGTTGCATTCGGTTGGTCTTCGACGAATATGGTGGGTATAGTGAATGAAATATACGTGGAAAGTCTATATTATAATTTTTTTGGATGTATGAATACTCATCGATCATCGAAATTATGTGTATTTATTGTAATTCGTTCAGTGAATGAATGTGATCATACACTGATGTTCCGAAATAAAAGTTTCTACACTAAAACCGTTCCAAATTATTATGTTTACCGACATTTTGCAATATAATATTTCTAAACATTTACTAATCAAGTTAAATATTATTTATTACAAATCAAAATATTTGAAACAATTTATCACCATTATTTTTTCATAACTATAAAAAAAACATTATTTATAATACATCAATGTAAAAATAGACTTCTCGAAACACACCTCATTATTATCAAAAATTTCATGCCACAATCGATTAACCACAAAAACTCCTCACCCATTAACACAAAGCACGTCATATCACCAACTCAAACAAACACCGCGCCCAAACAATCGAAAATATTAACCGAAAACGCCACACTTCTTCCGGCGAATGATATCAATTACACGAAACGTCAATCCCACCCATCCGCCTAACGAAGCTCGATTCAATTTTCGAACGCGGGACACCGTTACAGCCTTAACGTAGTTACGTTTCGCGCGTATGAAACCCGCGACGCAAATTATACGTCATGTCCTTTATCTGGACTGCGCTGGACCCGACCTAATGGTCACCCTAATGCGAGCCACCCATTACGGGCGGGCGACCACCCACTATACACTGGTGGGACCTCCCATGGAACCGCCATAGAACCTCCATGGTGGACCTTCACGCGCGGAATAATGCATCCGGATGAGGACTAGGGGTTCGAGTTGGCGAGGGAGATGCGTCGATTTTCATCTAAATTAAATCCAGTTAATTAAATTTTGACGGCGATAGCGTTCACGTACGTATACACGCGAGTGTACGTTATGGTAGTAGGGTCCGTTTTATGCAGATTGTTCCCGTAAATTAAATCCGAAAGCTATGGAGGGCGCTTTGAAGGAAAACCGGATTCCGGTCGGTGGCGGGTTTTGGTCCTGATGTCGGCTGTCGCTTATTATGTGAGCTTTTATAGTTTACGATCTTCGATTTTGTCTTTGGGCTTTGTATGGGGACCATCAAGTGATTAAATTTTTGATAAATATAAAAATAGATTTTTTTATGTACTTTATACAATTCAACCCGTTTCTATTGAAAAATTTACTGTGCTAACGTCAAAAAATTAAATCAATTCGAATTTTATCCCTCAAGTCTTCATTATAAGCGAGGTCGCGTCTAAAAATGCTCCCTTCGTCATCGCTGAGAACAACGATGTAATACACTCATATTTCACAAAGTTGCTTCGCGGGAAAGGGTTGTGTACATAATGTTATGTCACGAAAATCTCGGGGCATATTTTCTGGTAACGATCGTTCAAACTTCATCAAAGCGTCTCGACGTTGACTGATGACTGCTGAAACGCCGAGTCATCGAACATATTTACATGGCGAATCCACCCAAATATACTGTGTCGCTTCACACATGTGTAACATTGTCGTTTGCGAAAGTCGATTATGAACTGCTCGCTTTTAAATCGACTTAATTTTCAATTACGCAGTATGTACGGTGTTATTCTTGGGAACTGTTGCCGAATCAATTAAAGTTTATCCACTGCTTGCAGTAGAAGGACCAAGTCCAACGACAGTATACTAAAATATTTAGTTTCATGTATAATCAGATGAAGTAAATTAAAATCGAGATACAAGGAGAATTGTAAAAAAGACCCACGTCTGATTGAAACATGATTCGTTTTTATCCGGAGCGTTATAGAAAACCCGCTAGTGTTTATTCTGACAATACGCTTTACGCCTATTTATCTTTTTCCGTCCGCAAATAATATGAAAAAAAGAGGAAATAAAACGAAAACGAAATAGGCGAAAAAATCACATTCACTTGGGAGTCGTTCGAATTCTCACTTAGAAGAGATCTCTAGCGCTTTTTTGCGGCCGGACCGGACCATTTTCAACAAACGCTTTTGTAATCGATTTGTAAAAACGCCCCATTTCCACAGACGCCACTCCTGTTTAATGCGTACGGTGAAATTCGACTGCAAAAGAAACGAAAAAAAAAACAATAAGAAAATAGGTTATGTGTAGGGTATCCATACAACTCAGTTTCTCTGAATTTTCAAAATTTAATATTATATATAATTTTCAAAGGGTATGATTTAATAGTGAATTGAAAAAATATAGATTGCGCCTTAAAACGAACTACTTGTGCATTAGAATAACATACGATGTGTATTGTTTCTGGTGCGTTAAAAAATCTTATATTGAGCATCATTTTATTTGTAGTGTGTATTGAAAAAAAAGTGCATTATAAAATCAGCATTAAAAAACATGAAGTGAACAATAGAAAAAATAAGTTTGAGCATTGAAATGATCCAGAAATGGCAACGTCGCTAGAGTAAAATCTTCATTCATAGACAATAAGATAGAACTGTCAACTGTTAACGTTTTCTTTTATTAAAATTTCGATTTAATTTGGTCCATTTTGATTCAATTTTAAAAGTCGTACAGTTAGTATTATTCCCTATTCGCGTCTACCGCGTTTCCGATCCTTTATATTCATTTTAATGTACATTTTATTAATTTTAAGATATATATATTTTATTTAATGCATTTTTCCATTCTCAAATACCATCAAAACATCAATCAATACATTAAAATTCGAATTCTCATTAAAAATTTCTTGATAATATTCTACGTGTATATTATTCAACAACATACAAAATGATTTTTCAAACACATTCATGAGAATGGACACCTTAATTTTGCAAAACTATTTTTCGAACGCATCCATAAGAATGGACACCCTAATTTTATGGTGGGAAAGATTTCGCGCTCGCGCTCCGCGAAGACTGACAAACGGACGAGTGTTTTTGCCGACGCGGTAAAAAAAATAGTCTTTCTTTTGCGGTAAGTGTTTTATGGAAGGTCCGATAAATTGAAAAACGACAGCACCCACGTCCCGACGTAAAAAACGAATAAAACGACATGGGTGTGTTTTACGTCGGGACGTGTGTGTGTACACGTATCCCATACACGGCTTATGGAAAAGCTAAAGGAAAATCTAAACTATGCTGAAATGTATTGCGTGTCGATTACAAATAAAATCCCATCGGTATTAAATTTTTATTTGATATAAATCATTTATTATATAAAATTTGGAGTAGTCCATTTTGGAATGATTCAATATATTTTTTTTTTAAATAAATGATTCGAAAAATTGTATTTTTCGTAAAATATCTGATGCACTTTTTATATATGCAATCGTGCGACACAATCTTGTTACAAAGCAATTCCGCGTTATTGAATAATGAACGCGGGAAATTTTTGAACGTAGACCGTGATAATCAACACCATAGAGGATTCTAATGAAAATTTCACGACGTTGGAAAAGTGCTTAACGACAACACGTGCTTCAAAACTACACGATTTACTTTTACACAGAAAATTTTCAGGTGGTCCATTAAACAATAAAAATCGACGCTTCAATCCGAATTAGAGCATTTTAACGGAAAATCGATCTAGCCTAGAAAAACTAGTTAAGCACACCAAAGTCGCACTCTAACGTGGATAAATACAGACGCCTCTAGAGGTTTTATTCCCCACATTTAGGATGTAGAAGCGCAGATTACCGGGCGAAACGATCTTTCCTCTTTTGTTAGCCACCGCCGAGGATATACCGAACGCTCTTCAGCAGCTGAAAACAATGGAAATGCTGAAAAGAAAACTGACATTGTTTATTGCGGCGCCGCCAACTTCCAAACCCCCACCTCCGTTTGATACTTGTAAATTTTCCCCTTTAAATCGGAAAATGGCTGCCGTTTTTCTCGATCGGATATCGTTTATTATTTTCAAATTGTGTGCGGCAATGCGTTAATTCGAAATTTCGTTTTATTTACTAAAATTGATGTAAAATTTTATATATTTCACGATTAACAAGTAACTCCTATACGCGAGTTGTAAAAGATACGTCTAGTTTCGCATTGTTCGTGTTTTCTTTATTTTGAAAAAGGATCCGTTATGAAATATTAAATTTTTATTCGACGACGCAAAAATCCCATGCTTTAAAATGCGCCTTTGTTAAAAATGCATCCGCACACATTGTTGAAAGGCGAAATTCACGCTGTAGTAGATTTACTCCGATACATAGATGTAGATTTATGTACAGCTGCATGAAAAATCAGAAACGGAAATTGGTGCTGAATTCGAATTCGCGTGCGATTTATATTTTCCACTATGGAAACATTTCAAGATCTGCCGCAATCGGATAGCACAGTTTATTTCATGTTCAATGTTACGCGTTATGTGAACACATTACAATTGATAATTCGTCGCATTGAGAACGCCATACTTGCATAAATTAGCGATAGCAAAACGTGTAATGAATCCGAACGATGTACATTTTTAACCTTCAATTTCTATTCATGCGGGTTCTAGTTTGAATTTCAATGTAATATGATTTAGAATTTCATTGTAATCAGTCTATTTTTATATTTTTAAAAAATAAGTATAAAGCCGCTATAACCTTATTTTTTTATAAATGTTAAATAAACTACTCTAAAATCCATTCACACCCCCATTTTTTTTCAGAAAACTCATCTTATACATGTACAAACTTAAGTTCTCAAACGATAGCACTGTAATTTTTATATGTATTTTACGTTTCCATATACAGATAAAAAAAGTAGGTATGGATAAAAAAATATTAAAAAATGAAAAAACATATTGTATTTGTATGAAACAGATTTTTTTTTGTAAACTATTCACTAACCTTATATTAATATAAATTCGGGCCTTGTATAATACGGTTTTATATAATATGGCTTTGATATAACACAGTTAATAAATTGTGACCTGTTTTTGTACATCCCCTATACATAATCACGGATTCGTGTATCTGTCTGTCTGTTCGAATGACGCTCGCGACTTTTTATAGTATTGATATTCTAATATGGTATTTATGCGTATACAGTTAACGTCTATAATATGATACTTATTACCTACTAACTACTGACTTTGCATGTATGTCACAAATAAATAACAAATGGACTATTTTGATTTTATCAATTAAGTATTAAATATTCAAATCGGATACACATTTCGGGTTTTCACATTTTATCGTTTTCCGTTTCTTGACAAATCCACAGCCGATGTTATTAACATCGGGTCTATTTACTAGTGTTTTACATAACATGGTGAAAATAAATTTGGTAATTTTTTACTGGTACATAAATTATTTATTGAAAAATTAGCGTTTTAACATAAATAAAAATGTATTACGCACAAAGAAACACATTGAGAAATTTGATTTAAGAGCCTTTAATACATTTTATACGTAAACGTATATTTCCTGTATTATTAAAAAAACGGTATTGACAAACTTCCTTATTTTTCTGAAACAAAAATCTGAATTTCATACGAACTTCAAACCTCGTATAACACGAATTTGCATTACACGTTTATGCGGAACCATAAAACCAACCGTGTTTCGTATTGATATCACGATCAATCAATTCTAAAAAAAAAAAAAAACAATTTAAAAACCCCAACCAAACTCAAAATCCACAATCCACCCATTTCCATCCGGCATCACCCGAAAAGCGCCGAAGGCCCTAATTCCCCGAACCTCGGATAAAAGCGCCGAATGTTCAATGTCATGGAAACGCCACACCCAACCCCACGATGACATGACCATTGACTCGTTCAATGGACCACCATGACTCGGCCCGATATCGACGGAAGCATAATTATCCCGGCAGCGTCCCCCGTACACGGAAAAATGAAGCGTTTTCCGGTCCACGGGAGAACGGAGCGGCCATGTCGTGACACCAAGACAAATGGCCGCCGCGAAGGAGCGGACAGCCATTATCGGGAGACGATGGGGGTCCTCGTGCATCCGCCATTTGTGCCGCGATCAAACTTTTACGATTCGAGCGGATAAAAAGCGGGCAGGCCGCGTGTTTGTGGCGGTCGGGTTTGTCTCGGCGACACATAAAAGGGACGACGACTCTGGGAAAGCGTCGACGGACCTTTTTACGGCTTCGGACTCGGTTTTCTGTTACGCCCCGTCGTATAAATCTAATATAATTACGAGTGCGACCCACTGACATGTCGTTTTCGCTGATCGAAAAGTGTACGCGGTTCCGACCTAGGCGGTGTTGCGAATTGTTTTGTATGTGATGGAAAATAGTTTTTTTGTATGGATGACGGTCGTGTTGCTGGATATGGATTGTTCAAATGTGTATGTATTTACTATTATTTGAATTATTTTAATTTGATGTTCTTAATAATTGAATTTAAGTACGATCGTAGCTAATATTTTTTTTTGTCAGCCCCTCGTGCAGAAGTAACACTGCATGGATTGTCATTAGTAAAGAAGACATTTCAAGCCGCAGGGATGGCAAGGGTATATTCCGTTTTTAACAACTACATACTTGATCGTCTCAAATTGGATATTTAACCATTTAACTCAAAAGTAAGAATTTAATCTCTCATTGATGAGACGATTTCAAAAAATAATTATGATTTCTCTCTCTATTTACCGCCGTATGGAATTATACATATATTATTGTTTTAAAAACGATAAAATAATTATTAATAAAAGACATTTTTTAATACAGTCCGGTCACATATTGATCATACGTCATATGTTGATCGTGACTATGACAATAACGATCAATATCCAAACTGAGCAAGCCATCTTATTGTTAGGTACGAATTAAGCAACGGTCCTGAATGGAAATCTCAATCGATTGCCTATTATAATATTTGCTCAATGTCAGACTTGGAAAATTACTATCTCCACGACTAAGGCGATTTACATAATACATGTTCGTATAAGTAGAGAGAAGGATAACGAACAATTATAGATTACCTCAAGATGTACTCAAAACCCTCGTATTGGCACTTCTGCGGCAACCACATTAGGCTACCGAACCAAGAGTCGCCTTTTGTGCGGCAGACCTTCAATCTATTAACATATTTATGAGCTCCCTGCGAATGAGGTTTATTATTCATATACGCCTTCGCGTAAATACATTAAGCATTTTATCTCGCAGCCGAAATCCGAATGTGGAAGTGTCGCCTTCCGAAATCGTCTTCCGTTTGTTTTTCAGATTTTTTCCTTTTCATAATCGCTCGCGAAATTCGAATCGAAATTTCGCATGAATTTTTTTATCTCCGAGTATTTTCGAGAGAAGCGCACGTGAATGCGGAAAAAAAATAATCTCTTATTTCGCAGTCGGCCACCCTATTAAATTATTTTTCTTCAAATTATTGCCCTCGACTTCGTATTTTCTTCGTCTCTATTTCGCGGTAAATAGAAAAAAAAATCTCCCCTTAAATATAAAAAAGGACTTAGAAGGGATGGTGTGTAACTAATGCCAAAAGCCTACTGTATTTTATAACCTCGAGGGATCAATTCCGGTGTTTGTTGTGGCCTCTACGTGGAATAAAGATTTTTAGTACGCAATATATTCCGTGGCTTAAAAATTAGCATATTATTTTGTTTACAACTCGAGATTTCGCGCGCTACATCGCTAATCCGTTGCAGAACGCTCCTCCCCCGCTTCGGCCGTTTTCGCAAATTTGATCCGATTTGCAATTCGGCTCACAACAAGCGAATTATCGCGAGTTCAACGGCACGAGATCCATTCCGAATCACGGATAAGTTCCGGCATGTCCTCGGGGAGTATCCGGTCGTGAGCCTCCGGAGAACACACGTGCATATTCCTCGAATATTGTTCAGCGGGGATCGAACGTATCTTCGGACTCCCCATGGTACGGAGTCGACTCTAAAAAGACATTCGGTGTAAAAAATATGTATTCTACGACTTGTCGTAGCACATCCGCGCAACATTATTCTGTAAAGTCATGGGAGGGAGTCCCATGAGTGCAGCTAGGATTAGGGTTGCGTTTTTCGATATTTGATCTGTGATATTATTGTCATGTGCACCCTATATAATGTCGAAACAAGGGTTTTCCAATATGCTATTATGAGTTTGCACATTTTTCTGGTGATAAACAGAAAGTGGCTTTGAAGAAATTTGAATATTATACTAAAAGCTATCCCTTGATAAATGGTCTCAGACCAATTTCCATGTACTAACTGTTCCAATTATCCTTTAACTTTGGAATTGGTGCATTTATCGAGACTAAACTGTGAACTGTTAGGTCATATCAATGATAGCGAACCTTTTTGAAAAATGGGTCAAACTTCGTTTATTATTTTTTTTAGTACTAAGTCAGTGGCGTCACTTGGAAAGAAGAAAGGGAAGATGACTAAAAACTATTTTAATTTTTTAGTTCTCACTTTTAAAATCCGCTAAAAAAAAACGAATCAAGACGTTTTATGACCATGTACGTCATACACGGGTGCAGTGATGGATAAAAATCAACTAACCAATGTCTATTTAGAAATATTTTTTTATAAATTCGATGTTAGATATATATACTTTATTTTTTTAATATTTTTGATTGTCTGTTCTTTCTTTTGTGATATAAAAAATAAGTTTATGAAAATCAACCCGTTGGTCATTTAAAAAGCCCACGTGAATCAGTGTCTAACCCGCTGATCATAGGTTCACTATCACTGTGCTATATGAATATATACTTACTCAATTCTTACGCAACAAGAATAAGGTGACTCTCAAGGAGTTCGAGTACCACTTCGAAACAAACTAGAACAAACACTACTTCTCAGGCCAACAGCAAACGATTGCATCCATCTACTATATTTACAATATTTTTCCTAACCGCTACATTTGCACAATTATTACATTAACAAAATAATATTTTCGTTCATTTTTCTACTACGAAACCTTCGTGTGTTCCGCTCCTAAAAGAATCATATGAAAATGACGAACGCTGACACAAATTGGCATGAAAATAAATAGGCAAACATAGCGTTGTTCCCGGACATCAAACGTCGCAAAGTTCGCCATTGAGGCTCGACTATAGCCTGTGCGTATATAGTTACGACTCTATTACACAGCACACCGCAACTTATTATGAGATTTCCTTGCCAAGTTTCTCCGCGACAAGTTTAAGTCTTCGCAAGATTAATTGAAATGTTTCCAATGGCTTCGGCGGATGTTATCTGGGCGGTTTTATTGTATCGATTCCACTGTTCAGCTATAAGTTAGAAGTTAAAGCGCGTCCGCTTCGGTACCAAAATCTCGTCAGCTCGATAGCGTTGTTCGATCTGCTCTTCGTTGATACAATTGACCAATTTATTTAAAAGATGACCCATTTTCAAATTTCATTCTTATAAGAAAAACTTTTAGATATCGTCGAAAGTTTGGGCATTTTACCTCAAGCCGTTTACTCATCATTATTACAATAAGAAGGTAACTCTCGAGTGCTTAATCCAATTATATTATTATAGTTCGTCTTCGAGTTGAATCATCATTATCTAATACGACGTTTACTGGACGAAAACTTTACGATACTATCAAAAATTTATTTACTTTTGCCTATATCCGCTGTATTTACGGTGAAACCCCGTTTTTTACGTTTTCACGCAAGAAAAACGTAGATTGTTTAAAATTCAAAAATTTGGGTTTTCGGGACAATAAAATTTGAATGGAAAAACGAGAATTACGGGTACGTAAAATCGGGGTTTCATTGTAGTTATAAAGATGAGTATTTATTCAAGTAAATAAATACCGAAGCCCTTTCCAAAATGGTCTCAAATTAATCAATTTCGAATTGAATTTGAAATTGGATTTGCACCTCCCCTCCCAGTTTCACAGAAAAATATTGAAAGGTGGTTTTTGGAAGAGAGGGTGCAACTATGTTTTTGTGACCCGGGAGGAGAGTAATAATCTCATTTATCTTGCAATTAGCTTCGGCACTGAAAGTCGATTTTCCGAAAAACTTTGGACACCTACAAAAAAAGTCGATTTTTTTCCAACACTCAAAATTTATCTCTATGCCCTAGCTTAAAGGTAATTTTTTAAACGAAACCGAAATTCACGCTTTAAAAACCCCCATGTCTTACTAATTTTCAGAACTAACCAGTGGCGTAGCGAAGGGGGGCAAGTGGGGTATTCGCCCCGGGCGCCGGTTTCAAGGGGGCGCTAAATCGGCCAAAAGTATCAAAAATTATTGATATTAAATGCATATTATTTGCAGAGATGATGTTTGTTGGGATACTGCAAAGTTGATTAGATATGTTTCTTTTGGAGACTGCGCGTAAAGCGCAGCCAGGAGGAAGGGGGAGGATGCAAATTAGAATTTTTTGCCCTGGGCACTAAATAGGGGAGAAATAGCATGAAAAAGCCGTTTTCATTTACTTGGTAGTTTTTGAATGCAGGTTTTAATATTTTGCGATAGTAACACTAGCCAGATATCACTTACAAAAATTTGACGGCTTACTGAAAATAAACAGCGCCGGTACGACGTTTGAAGATTTCATCATCGTCAAAAAAGTTTTGAGTTCATTTTATTTGTTTTTTGACGTTTATACGTACAAATCTAATAATTATATGACTATACTATAACTTTATAAATATATTAGGCCTTATAATAACATATAT
>JAOXNN020000055.1:6327629-6342179 GCA_028571205.2 Hydropsyche betteni | reverse complement strand
ACTAGACAATTTGTATTCAAATACACTTTATCTAAAACGTCAGACAAAATATACTTTAACTAATAATACACTTTGACATATATATGTTTGTGTATAGCGCCTTAGCTCGGGTGCCTTTTATTTTTGAAAACGGGAATATGACGTTAAATCACGGCGACGTTTCAGGACGCGGCCTGATTAAACGGATGACGCAGTCTCCATTTATTATATCGATTGCTTCGTTAGCCTTAATTACCGATGACTGAACGATTTCTGAATAGACTGCTGCGTTGGCGGAATCGTTTCAGATCTGTTTTTTGCTTTTTTCGTGACATGTTTGATTAGCGTGCATAAAATGAAATGGCGTCGAGACAATTTTTATTGCGTTTGCTCAGCGTTTACTATGCAAACGTGAGTCGTTAATTATGTTTGTTCGCGCGTCAAATTTTACTGCCCGAAAATAGGTGGATTTAAACGTGAAACAGAATAGTTTTAGTTTGTTTTCCAGTGGATATTCGATTTTTTGTGTAATTTGGCAAAGTTTTGTAAATTTGGAGAGAAAAAAAAATACAAAAGCGCTGAAGTACAGAGAAGTTGCAAAACTGTTTTAAAAAACTAAGAAAAAAGGAAGACGATGTTGTTTCTAAAGAAGAGTTCTTTGAGTCGGGGTGTCATGTTGAAAATTCCAAAAATAAAATATTTTCATTTTTAATCATCTTTGACAAGGTATTTTTTAAAGTTACATTCAACATTTTTTATGAATGCTATCAATTTTTTAACAGACAACTTTAAAAAAAAAGCACGACCATATTCTACAATTCATCTAAAAAACAACAAACCCTACTTTTTAACACCACAAACATTAAACTTTAGATCATGTATCTTTCGAATCTCAAATCCTCGTTTTATCCATCCCCAATACTTGCAACTACTACACATCTCAACATCCCCCGCTTCTATAAAATACCCAAAACCAATTAGTCCAACCTGCGACCCCACAGACCCGGCAGCCACAATTAACCGTGATTGACGGATTTTTATTCCGGATTATTCGAGTCATGGTTCTCTCATCTAACGTCCTCCAAAGCTTCGAAGTATCGATTCCTCGCGAGGAGGTCGTTCGCCGAAATCTGGACATATCGTAAAATGACCGTAATGGACGATGAGCCGCAACGGCCCTGTAATAATCACGTGCTAAGATCACTCGGAAAAGGCAATAATGGTTTTCCCGATGGTGTCCGACTGTGGACGTATTGAAGGTTCTTTCGAGAATCTTCTATCGTGTATTATGACAATGCTGGTTCGCCCTTTGGCCTGGAGCGTTTTGCGTTCTGGCTGATGTCGAGTCCTGTCTTGAGGATTACATGACCGAATGGTGATGTAATATTACGTTTTTATATGTGAATTTCGTTTTTTTTGGTGTTGTGCTTCGCAGAAAATCTTCAAAGATTGCGAGTATACAACATCGTTATAAATAGACTTTAAAAAATCTTTACTTTTCAATGACAGTACAATGTTTTTTTTTTATAATTATAAATAATCTATTATCCGAAGAATCGATGTCAGATTTAAAAAAAAAAACTATATCAAAATTTAATTAAGAAATACGTTTTAATTTTTATCTAAAACAATCTTTTGGAAATTAAGCCTGATGTAATGCTAATTCGTCTTCGTTAACTTTATTTCTTCAACGTTCTTCTCTTATAATTGTTTCCGATATTGCCGCTAATTTAATATTCTTTCCGAAAACCCACAATAATCCGCGACTCGGGCGTTTAAAACGAGTCAAATTACCTTTCGAGAACTTCATGCGTCTCTCAAAGCGGGCTTAAATTGAAAAATGATTAATTCATCACCGCACCTATAAGACTCGGTGGATCCGAATTTAATGAGTATTCAAATATTTAACATTCGAATTACTTTGCATGATTTATACACTAGAAAATTAATTAAAGCGAGAAATTCGTTCAAGCACACTGCGATTATGATTCGCAAAGCTTTTCAAAGTGCTCTGATTTGCGACCGAGTATGTTCTAGGGCCAGTTCGACGTCATTTTCGAAAAATGAACTTTCGAATTGAATACGAAAATATCATTTGTGATTCGGGTAAAAATACCCGTCTGCACCGTTATTAAGTCTACGAAGTTTTAATTGAAAACGAACTCGGATTAAATTGTAAACGATCCGACCAAACTCATCATTTTAATAATCGTAGAATTAATGCTATTGCGACATCCCTTAAGTGGTAAAAAATTGGATTAGTAAAGGTGTTTTATTTAATCAATACCGCGAATACTTCTATTGAAAATTTTCGTTTGAAATCATGTGTCAAAGTTGAAATTTTTAGTAAATGCGAATTTTTTATTCATCCACCGATTGTTCCATTAAGCATTATCCAATTAGTATGAGAATCATGCTACGTTTCTACGGCGCAGCAACAACAACGCCCCTAATATACAGAATTGAATTAATGAACTCCAATGATGCGAAGGCTCGATTTTACTTCGAGCCTTGCCATTAATAATTCATAAAAGCGCGAAATTACAACGACACGTGCCTTGCCGAAAACCGCGCACTTTAATTCCTCGGCAACGCAAAATAACCGTCCCGATTAAGGCTAGGGATTCTGGTTGCGTTGATAAGTAAATCGGCACTATGCGAAAATTGATTCCATGAAATAAATATTACCGTTACGTGTGAAAACCCTGAGCTGCTTGCCGGGATAATAATAAAACGGGATGGCGGATTTCGGCGAAAGGATATCCGCCTATAACGTTTTATGCCCCGCCTAAATCATGCTTCCCAATAAAATAGTTGTTAACGTTTCATTCTTCCACTACAGTTTGCTTTATACGATGTTAATACCTTTGTGTTGTTATACATCAAACTTTCGCAAACCTTCACTCTGACGATTTTTAAAGACACTATTTTCAGCACCCTCATAATTCAACAGATTCGAAACGACGTCTTTTCACGCCGGCTCGTTTCATTCGAGGCGTTCAAAACGCGATAACGTCGCCCCGAATTTTCGCAATATTCAACATTTTCGGTACACGATGGCCTAATCGCATCAGGTGTCTGTCTGGGCCTTTCGTGCCCTGGGGGTTTTCCCGTGTCCTCTGAACGGAATTATGGCCTGAATTATTAGGCAATACGCGCCCACGGCCACTTATTGTGTGCTGAAGGATGTCGTGTCGTTCCCGCGAGGTTTTAATCGCGCTTCGTGTGGGATTTATGGAAATTCGATCGAAAAATGTGACTTTTAGTCCGGGCCGTGTGTGCTTTTATGTTCGTGGGGTTCTCGTTAAATTTTAACCGGACGGATATCGACGCGGAATTTGAGCCCTCTGAATTTTTCGACCTAGATTTATGATAATGTCGGGCGAAATGTGTTATTATTTATGCGTGCTGCTTCGTCTGTTTATTTTTTTTTTTCGGAGTACGAAAATGTTTATTTATTTAAATAAAAATGCTAACGAGGCCCTTTGTTGATTCTGTTTCCATAAGAAAATCGTGCTTTTTCTTACGCGAATAAATGTTATCGTTTTCGGCAAATGGAACGTCTGGTAAGTTTTGTGTAAACTGACTCATTATTCAAATTACTAGTGCGTTAACGTTCATGTAATTTAGTTTATTTAAGTCACTCGAGTTTGCTCTGTGTTTAAAAATAAATTTTAACACATGCAGCGCACTTACAACTTAACTCGTTGCAAATACAATTTTCTCATACGTCGGCTTTGCGTCGTGCGCTCGCTCGTATTTTCCACGAACAATATTATGAAAATCCTTTTAAAATCGTTCGAAAGCACATCGAACGACCTTTCGCTCGACACTTTCGAAACGTCGATAATTGAAAACGTTCACTTACCCTTAACGCCGCACATATAATAAATCGAGCCAGATTGATCGCTCTGTGGCCGACACTTTTACGGTCCGGCCACGTAGCACGTATACGGCGTTTTCAGCTAATTTTCAGCATATATCTCCCGGCATAAACCACGTAATTAATAACCGTTTTCGAAGAGTCGAGACGACCGTTTTATGGTAATTGGATGGCCACCTGTTGTACGGGCGAACACGCTTCCAATTACCCCGAGTGTTTTTGTATGTAGCATAACATTGCACCGCATATACAGTCTAATATTTACGATCAGGGATGATACTCCATATCGATTGAGTTGTTCGGGCGAAAAGCGGAGCGCGTGTTTCGCCGATTCGTCAATCTCGGCTAATTTTCACCCCAAAGCCACTAATTTATTCGACGAGTCCCTCGCCCCGTAATTGTACCGCGAAATTCCGGTTAATTGGATGTCCTAATTGTGGTTGCGGGAACTACGTGATGCGACTCGTTACTCCCTTGTGGTCTGCGTATACGAGTGGCAAAAATGAGAGCTTTCGTTGTGCGAATGGCACTCGTGGAATATATCCAGTCGGACGGACTGCGAAGAGTCCTTTTTATACTCTTTTCCATCCTAGCCGGTGGCTGGCTGAAATATTCATGCCGGTTAATCTTTGCTGAAAGTGTACGGCGAAAGTCTCGCGGGGGACGTAAATCGAGATCATACTAATATTTTTTTATTTTTATACGTGTGCATTAGTGAAATGTAACCGTTATTTAACGATTTGCAAACTTTGACTATCAATTTTCTAATATCATATATTTTTATAATTATAAAATATCTCTATTTCAACGTATTTATAATTATATACTAATTGTTAATATCTTCTTTTTATTTTCACGGTAATTTTCCCTTTTCTTTTACAGAGTAACGAAAATACGACCGAAATCAATGAACCGGTAGTAGTGCTTTGTTCTCGTTAACGTTTTCATCCGAGTAATTTTTATCGTATTAAGGTTTGTTTTTCGCCGGGAAAACGAGTGTACAGTAAAATCTGAGAAAAAAAATTGTATTATATACCATATCGCATTTTTCTTCATATAAACCTGGCAAGAAAAGAGATATCAGAGTTAAAACTTGATGGTATTTCCTCAGTATTTTACTCCACATATTTATCACTACTATTTATAAGGTAGAACGAGGACGTATTCTCGATTTTCTTATGAAATTTTTATATGTATTCTCAGTATAATATGACAGAGGGAGAACATTGTTCGAGCAATGTCCGCGTCTTATTGTTTGATCCTTTGTAATTAAACCTTCGATTACCGGGAATTATCCGATCAATGTTGGAAATGGGAGGAGCTATTTTATGCTGAAATAACATCATTTTACCTTGTGGTGTTTCGCTCTAAAGCATTCGTCTAATAAACAATTGCAAATCGTAGACAAATAATGTGAAAGTAAACCCAGATTGTTTTAATGAAAATTTTATACGAATAATATTTATTCTGTTTTATCGATTATAGATATTTATAAGTCAAACCCTGTGGCTCGTGCTGGGTACTTAAGGTTAAGAACCTCCCTTATAAAATATTGAATATGACCAGTTATAAAGCCTTAGCTATGATATTATAAAATTTAATATAATCCCCCAGACTGCGTCCTTATAACCTTTCATACAATATCAATATTTTTATATGTATTTTCTATTTTATTTCACCGAGTCCGCATCAATAATATTCGTTGAAAGTGTAAACATGTTTTAAACCCCGAGTGTTTTGACGTCAAATGAAAAATATTTACATTCCTCCGCGAGAAAACAATGTGGAATTTCACCACTTTCCACGTGCACATACTCGTACGCGAATGTTTGCGAAAATTTTACGTCGTCGTGCCGTTAACGTTCCTGGCGATTCGTTTTCAACTGGAAGATTGCCGTCAACGTCAAAACCTATTTTTGGACTATCGTCAATTGGTACGTCACGTGTAAATAACGCCGCGAAATAGGCACATCCCTTTTATTTAGACGAGCGATTCAACAAGTGTGCGTTTTCAGAATATCTTCATAGAAATTCAAATGTATTTTCAATGAAAAGAAATCTCGAATGTAGGCGAATACATTTTATAAAAGACTCCCACTATGCATTTTATTAGCGCACGCTTCAAAAGAATGCTTTGTGAATTTGAAAGACGTCGCGTCATCCGATTTTAGCGAATCTTTTGCGAAAAATTTCAAAATAGGATACCAGAATTATCCATTCAATATTGTCGTTCGAACCCTGAAAGCGTGCTTATGTGTGTGACACCATTGTTTCGAAAAGCAAGAAAAGGGTTCACGCGGTGAAAATCTACCTCGTCGGAATACCTTATCTACCGAAAAATCGGCTTTTAAACGTCAAGCCGAAACCCTTTCTCTGTTCCGTATCTATGAATATTCTTTTTTTTATATTTTTCTCTGTTTTCCCGCGGATCCGTGTATGTTTGCCTGGAAATAATCATGTGTGCACGTACGTATATAAGGGACACTTCGCCAAATCGAAAAATGGCCGCCGAATCGATTTTTTTCTTCGCGAAAATTTTTTCTCTCGAACTTCGAAATTCCTCCCGCAGCAATATTGCCGCGTTTTTCTCCACTTCACTGTTTTCCCGTATATATTTTTCCTATGCGAAATATTACCATAATTCATATACGCGAATTTTCCGTATACACACATACGTGAGCGCTTTTCATCCTTTTGAGCGGTATCATTTATTTTATTCTAATAAACGGCGATTCCGCACACCTTTTTCTTGTTTACCGAACCACAATAAACTATTCGAGCCTCGGCCGGCAATGTCGATTTTCCGAGCGAATTCGTTTCGCCGAAATGTATTCGCGAACGGAACACGTTGTATCGTTATTCAACGGGAATAATCTCAATTTCAACCGAGTCACCGATACGAGTTTACTTTCAAACTGCAATTAAGGAATAGGTTTTAATTACGCCTCCGCGAAACTTCCAGAGCTTCTTCCTCTCATTATGCAAATTCAGCGTCCCGGACGCGCAACAGATACGAAAGCACTTTCGTTCGATGTTCGAAAGCTCTATATACGTACCGCGATAACGTATTACGTTTCTGGGTTACATAACACATAGCCAGGCACCCATAAAACAATCGTTCCCCGCAAGACTTTCAAACGAATGAAATCGTAAAAGAGGCGACCCATCTGCCGCAGAGGCCTCCCGGCTCGATGGCGTATGAAAAAAGCCGTGTTTATATCCACGTTACATCGTTTTCTAATCCTTGTTAAAGTTTAATCTTGCGAACGACTTTGAGCTTTTTCCGCCGCATAGGGCTCCGCCGTAATAATATACACTCGAGCCTCGTATTACACGGTTTTATATAACAGAATTTTACAGCATTTGCAGGGTTAAATTTTGCAGAGTTTTTTTATTTATGTACATGTTTTTTATAACACGGTTTTAGACAGAAAAGTAGTTAAAAATTAATGAATTGATCATTTATCTAGATGCATTGATTGAGATTTTCAACAAATTTCGTGCGTAATTCGTGCATCTTGAGTGCGTAAGTTATTTTTTTAAACAAAAATTATTTGTAAGAACTATCAAATATAACCTCTTTCCGAAACTCATTGAAAAATTTAATTTAAGCACCTATAATGCATTTCTATTCGTTAAAACACAATTTTTTTTTAAATAATTTACGCACCTATAGTAAAGAATTACCATTAATTAATATGTTTGATTTGTACGCCTATGAATCGCACCATCACAAATATATTATACACATGTATTAATCATACGAAATAGATTCGAATATATAGCATTGTGAGTGATAGTGATGATGGATGATTGATCTATTATATATTATAGAAGGTTTTTTTATAAATGCGTAAAAGTATATTATATGTATTGTTTATTGGAAGAAATATTAAAAAAAAATTTTTTTTGGACCCATACCTTAATTTTGTATGAACTTCAAACTTTGTATTACATTGCGGAACCATATAATCGAGTTATACGAAGTGTACTAGAGAAGTAACGAAATTTCACGATCGTATACATATTCACCACATAAAAACAATCACACATACAAAAAGACATAAACCGATGTTTAATAACGCTTATGCGTCCCATGCGACACATGTCGTCATGACAATCATTCACCCCCGCATTCGACATTCGACAGACCAAACTATAAAAGTTCGCCGGACATTCCTCGGTCAGTTTTACCCACTTTCGAACATACGGCGGCCCTCGGGGAAGTGGCCAGGGTTGGCAAACGTCGCCGGTCGGTTAACATGTTGTATTCCCATGACCCGTCGGCACGTCCCTGACCCGTTTCGAGCCTTCGCAAAGGGAAAAGCGGAAAAGCTACAACGGCTCGTACTCGTACCCGGGCTCGCATTATGTTTTACTCGAAGTCCCGAAAGTGGCTGCTTCGAATTCCGCGAATCGGCATTCGTTATGAAAATTTTTCGATCGAACGCACGAAAAATTTGCATTTTATTTTCGAATAAATTTCGATGGTTTATTTTTTGACTTTTCGAAAAAAATCTGAACGGTATGTTTGTAGTTGTGCTTTCGAGACGTGCTGTTTGGCTGGATTCGCGTGCAAACCGCAGGAAAAGCCTTATATATATTCGACCCGGGATACATAATTGTACATTGTGAGCCTTTCGAGACTTAACCCCTTCTCGGGTTTGTACGTATGTGCGAAAAATACCTTATTCAGACACGACCCCTTCATGACCTCTCGGGGCGAGGTCGAGCAGAGCGTAAAAATTAATAAGGTTAGCGCCGTTGAAAATTCGTCAAACTCATTAGGCGACTCGAAATTAGTGTGCGGTCCTCTGAAAATTATATATACACATAGTTTTGAAGCGCAATTTAGTTTGTCCGAAATTTAATATCGTAGCGCAAATTTTCATATGAATAATTTGAAAACTTTTATTATTGATATTTCGTGTTTGTATATATGATCGCTAATTGCCTCGTTGCGATCACAACTTGACGGTTCTCGTTGAAAACACATCGCGTTTCATCGAATCGTTTATCAATTATCAAAACTCGCCAGACAAACACCCATATCAATATTGCGCATATCCATTTCTGAAACGGAACACACTCACTGCATTCTATAATTGCGCTCGGATTAAATTTTATTTACTTACATACACACCTAACAGTCCCATCCTTCGATACGTACTCGAGTTCGCTGGCGGCCATCGACATTTAATGCTATTTGCCGTGGTCTTGAAACGATCGTCACGTCGAAGAACAGGCTGGAAGCGAGTCCTGTATTTGTCACCGGGACGTCTGTCTGTAAACTTCTTTGTCACTCCAGGAAAATGTGCAAACATTAACCATCCCCTGGCGTTTCAGACGTGATCGTTTCACTTTCAGCTTAAGACGCGTCCAATAATGAATTTTGCGCTACGACCGAAACGTGACTGCGTGCCCTACGTCAAACTAATATAATATGTTTCGTCGTACACCATGCATATTATATCTTGATAGTTAGGAAGACAATGGCGATCGATTCTATGGCGGTGATGGGAGTGTGAGGCTGCCTCGGGACGTGTTGTGTGGTTTTTTCTTACACGAGATGATGTTCGAATTCAATTAGTGAGCTAGCTATAATACATCATTTCTGTCTTTTTTCGAATTATAAAATGCGAGAAACCTTATATTTTTTACGTTACGAAATTATTTTTTTTATATTAATAAAAAATTCAATAAAAAATATACAGATCGTAAGATACGATATCTTTTCCGAAACTTTATTTTCGCTCAATGAAGCCTTCTGAGAACCCTTTGCGAAATTATCATTTTATTATTTTTCAATATTCTAAAGCCTACAATATTGATTATGGCACGAGGGAAAAGAATATTTTTGCATTGACCCATCCGTCGGGTGAATGTCAAAAGACGCTCCGGATAGCTTTTGTTTTTGTATCGCTCAATCTTCGTTCGCCATGTAAACATTTACGCAAACGAGTTTTCGCACATTTTTCGCACATACTGCGCGTTTCTATGTTTGCACATTACCGGCTAAAAGGTTTCGCATACGGTCGTAGTTTTTATCCATTTATTTTCGTTGATATATGGCGTATTTCGTCGCAGCTTATTCCATTTGCGAGCCCCGCATCGTCGAAAAGCTGCTGAACCTCGCCCGAAAAATAATTATAGCGTTTTCGTATGTGCAAAAAAAAAACTCTTGTGATTTATACGGCGGGGGTTTTGGAGTGAAATTACGCGAAGTGGACTCGTATAGTCTCGAAAAACGATAAAATAATTTTCGAACGTATTGCCAATCGTGACGTGTCTGCATAGACATTTGTTGTTGGAGCAATTGCAAATTCGAATCCCACAGGTAATACAAAAGTTGGGTTTACGTTTTTCCAATATCCATCCGTTTCCCATGTGTATTTTTGCATTTGAACCGTTAAATGAACACGATAATGCTTCCACAATCGGATTTTTTTTTATATATGTAATATAGACATTTTTTTAAAATTACGTGTTCTTCTGTTATCATTCTGATATAAATATAAGATCGATTATAAAATATAACCTTGCCGATATTATCAAAAGTATTTTTATATGATAATGTTTCAAGAGCTAAATACTGATAATTAAATTCTGATTTTATCCAAAAACAATTATTTCTTAATAATAACTATCGATAAAAATTGATCAATTTAATACAACTAATAAACTATTGACATCGATCATCTATCATTCTCAAATTAATCTTCCAATATAATCAACCAATCTAAATATTATTATCTCAAAAGACTTTTCACTACATCAATGTTCTTAAAACCCTTTTATTCCCCTAATCTAGATTACATAGCAGTACAACAGCTAGGACATGTTAAGCGAAATCGAACACGAGCACACACCGCCCCTAGAGACATATCCTTGACTGTGTAATAACTTCGAGCACGTTTCGCGCTAAAATGTGAACCTCGCGAAACCGCAAGGCTCCAATATGATATAATAAATTGGCGCGAAATTCCGCCCCTTTGTTTAATTAAACTTCGCAACCCCCTCACGGCGAGCGCACGCCCTGTGTGTCCGGTTGGATTTGTTTGTTTCGTAATATGAAAAGAAAGGTCCGAATCCCGGATTTCGAACCCTTTTGTTTCCGCTCAGATGTCCTTTGGTCCGGTTCCGATCGGAGGCTTTGACTTAGGGATGTTCTTAAAGGATTTTCGCCAACTGAAATCGCGATTTGGCCTCCCTTCCGAGAAAACTCGCTTAATTGAAACGTAACTGTTTTTCGGGAGTTTTTTTTTCGCAATGTCCGAGGTTGTAGAGATAAAAATACTTAGGGAAACGGGCCGCTTTTGAAAAAAGGAAAATCGTTGGCGTGCCTTACAATACGAATCGAAATGTTCACTCGAATATTTTGAATATTAAAATTCATGCCAAATTTAACCGCGTCCGCTTCGATGAATCTGGCCGCGTCTAGTAAATCGTTCCCTATATTGAATTTTAATATTTTCCGTGGAAATTCGCGATAAATCTTTCCATTTTCGCAGCGAACGTTCAATATTTATCTAGTGATTTCGCGTCGTTTAAAATATTATGATTCATCGATCGAATCGTGAATTATTTAACTGATCCATTAAGTGTTTGCTCTTATCGCCGAAAGGCTCTAATATGGTTAGAAAATGTCAACGCCATTATTCTTGACCCCGCATTAACTAGATCGCTTATCCGAATTGTATCGACTCACTTAACTGCCGAGAGAAAATAATAGAACATTTTACGGCCGGGTTAATTTAACTTGCGTAATAAATTGATAACGAATACGGCTGTGGGTAAATAGAAGTCGTCTCTTAGCATGTGTCACGTTTGGCAATTATTTTTCGTGCGCGTTTTCCTCGATTGTTATCATCGTCGTTTAAATTTTATGGTCGTTTTATCATATTAGCATTCCACGTGCGGAATGATGTTCTATTTTTGCGATTTCGCGGAAAATTGTGGTGATTTTTAGTTTTTTTTCCGGCGGTTTTCCATAGTCAATTCCCCATTGTCCTTTGTACAAAAGGCTTTTAGATTGGGTAGAATTTATCGCTATTGTTCGTAATTAATATTATAAAAAATTGAACATATCGTTTATTATCCGTATGACGTTACCTATAATCTTTAATTTATTTTCTCACACTATTGACATCTCGTATCTATTTTCAATTCACGTATTCGCCGCAGGAAAATAACGTTTTTCCGATAAAGTGAAAGAATTATGCGTTCAATTTTCTCCAATGTTTGTCGCGCTATTTCGAAAGGATCTAATTTATACTTCAATCGACTTTAAATAGAGTCAATTTTCAATTTCGCTCCACATTATATTTCGATAACGTGCCATTTCTTCTTTTCTCCGAAGCACACGTAACGAAACCAATCCTGAATGATTGACAGCAACGAAAGCCTATCAATTTTCCAGAATTTCACGCACATTTCATCAAAATACGAACACGACAAAATAAAAAAAACACTCATCTTGATATTTTGAAAAGCCTTCAATTAAATCCATCCACAAACGACCCTCCACATCGCGATTCCTTATTAAAAATTAATCGAGCGCCAATTTATTAGCGCGACTTCAAAGCGGCCCAGATTAAATTTCGCCCGTAGACAGCGACTCGTGTTTATTCAGCATCGAATAAATAAATTCGCAACGTTATATCGCGTTCGTATTTGCATATTTAGCGAAATTACACGTACACGAGGCCCGAATTCCGCGCGTAACATAATACGCGGAATCGATTGTTTACCTGTGCGCGTAATTGTTGTGAAAGCTCGCGTTCTTCGGGAGAGCTTCGAAAACACGAAATCTCCAAAATAAACATTTTCCGAAGGCTCCTGCCACTATTTATCATAACACGGTGAAATTATCGCGTCGGTTCGGCTGTGGATTGTGTAAAAAGCTAAATATCTATTGTACTTATTCAGTGTGTTTTCATGGAAGAGCGGCTGTTGTATTTTTGTTGTTGACGTTGTGTCGAATTTTGAGTTTTTTCGTTTTTTCGTTTTGTAGGTATGGACTAGTTTTTGGTATGGAAAAGTCGCTTGTATGATACAGGGTTGCTATATATGTAATGGTTAAAATGTGTATATCAACGCTATGTATGAAGAAACTTTTATTTATAGTTGAAAATTTTCAATATACGAACTTTTAGAAAAACAAATACCGAAGTGAAATACCTAAGCTTATGCATATTACTATGTGCTGAACGAATCCTTTCAAAATAAAATTGCATTGTGTCTTAAATGTAAGTTTAATAATAAATAACGCTGAAAGTATACGATATACTTTTTTTCCTTGCATTATCCTCAAGCTTACCAATCTAATATCACATAGAAAATAAAATCCCAAAGTTTCAATACCTTCAAATATTGAAACTGTCCATTTCATTTATGTCAACCCCGAATAAACCTCCAATGAAAACGCCAAACTTCGCCGAATCGAACCTCCATAAAAGCCCCGTTAGACAAAACAAACGTGCGGACATACGACAAAGTCCCGACTTTAATTTTCGACAGCTTATCATAAACAAAACTTTGTTTTTTCGGTTCAATTTTCCATGACGTTGACGTGGGAACGCACACCTTTTCCACCAAAATTTCACCAAAGTACACACACACCATTTTGATAGTCCGTTTGTGTTTTCGAGCTAATCCTTCGCCTAGTTAGAGCTCCTCGAGTCCGGGCAAAGTTACACAAAACGCCCATTCTGGCATTAAATTAATGAATTACATTAAATCGTAATTGTTGCGTATTACGATATAATATCTAGACTCGTGACCTTTCCGTCATAATTTCAAGCTCGGGTCGTTTCGGAAAATGACATTTTCTAATTTAATTCCTCGTTTTCGCGACAATTCCTCTCTATTATGGCCGCGCCGGGACTCGCTTTTCATTCTCGGGGCGTTTTCTTTTTGTTTCGCCTTATTAGAACGGAGTGAAAACTTCCAGATAATATAGAAGTTTCAACTCTCAAAGTTCCGCATGTAGTCTGATATTAACGTTCTCGCACTCGTCGCTTTTATTACTTACGTATTGTAAACGCGTTTTTATTTCGGGCATTATCTGAATGTGTTTTAATCAAACAACTCGTCGAAAAAAATCAGAGATACAAAACGAGAACATCCATTTCGATGTAAACTCGCTTTTTATGTGTCGTTTCTCGTTTTACATCGCTTTCGACCCTTTGATTACATTATCCCTCATCCCTCCTGGCTATGTTTTCCCGTCGCACGGGCACAAATCATATCCCGTCCCTCGTCATGATTTTCCTTCGATTTTCCTTTCACAAGCTACATAATGGATGGCCGGTCTTTGTCCCCGCACAAGACACAGTATCGGTCGGCTTCGTGGTTAATTAAATACACTTTGACGTTGAGGTTACACTGGCATTAATAATCGAAGGGAGGGTCAATAATTAATTCGGTCTCGAAACGCCGAGGCGGGTGGGATTTCATATTTTCAGAGCACTCCGCTTACAAATTGGGCCATTTCGTGTTCGAATTAACGACATGAATGATGTCTCGGTGCCGAGTTTATTTTTGAATATAATTCGAGTAGTATTAACCCATTACCTCCCACTGTACTCACATGAGTACACGACAAAAAACAACTGACAATAATGACAGTTATCATTTCATTCCCGCCATATTGACTGTTTCCATAGATTACTAATACCATCTATTGT
>JAOXNN020000055.1:6304532-6326923 GCA_028571205.2 Hydropsyche betteni | reverse complement strand
AATCATTATAGGAAAACATGAAATCACGCCTTTAACAAGTGTACCCATGTGAGTACAGTGGGAGGTAATGGGTTAATGAAGCTTTTTCTATTTCTGAGGTGGTTTAATGAGAAAATTTTCCGCATAAACCGGCCGTTATCGTGATTCACCTTCGAACCACTCAACTTTTCGGCTGAATTTGTTTTTCGCGGACATTAGATCCCGACGAGGAGCAATTTGCATCAATTTTGAACCCGTTTTTCCATTTTATGTCCCATTCGAGATTACTACGCACGGTTAACAAACGACCGCCCGTTTCGCTTTCCCGCGATAAATTCAAACCAACGCTGAAAAATGGAGTGAAATCGCGCGCGTAAATATTGTCTTCTTTTTGTTTCTTTTCTTTTTGTGTTTTTTTTTTTTTTCATTTTAGGCCCGGGTCTATTTAATAATTCACGCGTTTCGGCGCGCTTTTCGAAATCAAACATTCACGCGGTTTTGTCTCACGCCGCCGATGAGGTCGCGTATATAATCGCCTTTATGTGTCGTAACGCTTATATTCTGAATTATTTAGGCTTGTTTGTGTCTTCTTTGTGGTTGATTTTGTAAATATCGCATTTTGGAAAAGGTTTTCGTATATTGTTTCTAGGAAAATGTATTTTTTTTTAATGTTTGGTTTTCATCGGTCTTTGCTTTTTTGATTCATGATATATCTTGAAATTCCGATGAAATTGCATATTCAAAAATAATATTTGTATTTATATTTATGTTCTCTCAATGCTAATAAAATATTGTATTTTCCTTTGACTAAGGATTCGTTATAATATATTATACATTAATTCATCAAATTAATTAGAACTATAAAAGGAATTGATTATGTCGTATTTCCATCTTTTCCAATAGTACTGCTCTATAATTATCGCACATTATCTACTATTTTAATCAAAACATATGACTTAGATTAACTATTCACGAATAAAGTGCTGCCAAATCAAATTTATATCCGTTCTTTTCTATACTCCTATGAGACCGATCGAGTCAAATATAGAAAATCGTATCAATCCTTACTACCTACCATATAAATTTAATACTGTATAAATCGTTAAACCAACCTTTATAAATGTAGAAAATCACAATTTTCATAACAATCAGCGCACATAACAATATGCACACTTTAAATAAATTAAAAACATTCTTTTTTTCATTATTATATATGCAAAGAGACAAACTCGAACACTGAATTTTCCCTTCCCGCACCGCCATTGTCAAATTTTCTTAATCCTGTTTAATAAAGTTTGTGTTTACTTTTTCCACGGTAACGCTTCCACGCCTTTACGACTTTGGACGCGGCGGAATTTTTATTTTGTTTTTTAATCTGCTCGTTTCTGGAAAGTTCCCGTCGACTTCTTACGACGTTCGAATATCGCGAAAGTTCGCCGAATTAAGGATCGCGACACTTAAACATTTCGCGGAATGCCTACGAATTTGTGTAAAGTTCGTGTTTTGATCGGTGTTTAGTTTTTTTTTTACGATTTTTTAGTAGTCTGAAATCGGAAATTTAATGTTTCGAATAGTGTGATTTATTTATGAAGACCTATATTAGCGGTTGTTTGTTGGGTTTTGGTAAACTTGTTTGTTTTCTACTACACTATAATTTGGGTATAAATTTTGAATTATTAAATACTTTCGATTTTTGTATTAAGAATTATATTAATTTTAAATCAGTATAAACTGATAAAAATCATCGAAGTTATGAAAAATGTGATTCAATCATAAATTTATTTTATTTTATAAAAATTTTTTTTTTATTTAGTTCACATTTAACGATTTTAAACGCTCTGATTTCCATCAATCATCAAAGTTAAACAGCAAGCGACACGAATACGTATTATCCTAAAATCATTTGGCAAGATAATTTTTTTCTATTCAAACTCGCCTTATAACTTTTCCATAGGCATAAAAAATTGAAACACCCAAACTTCCGAAAAGGCTATATCTTCAAACATTGTATAGACAACTATAAATAAAAATATCACAAAACATACTACAAATTCTCATCCTGCAATCACGCAAAGACACATCATTCCGATCGAAACTTTCTCGCACGCTGAAAATCTCAACATTTTCCACTCCCACGACTCACAACAACCCAACACTCGATCAATTCAATCAAATCCACTTCAGCGACTCGGATCCGAAACAAACACGTACTACATCGATTCATCCCGGAGAGTCTCCGCACGCACCAGCTCATCCGAGTCCCGGGCGCATTAACGGCCCGTTAATAACGGCTCGTTCCCGTTAACCGTTCACGGCGGTGGGCGGGTCAGGGTTCGCAACACCTCCCCCTTTCCCGGGAGTCGAAGTCATTAATAAATCGTCGTTGCGTAATTTTCGCCGGGAAGGGTTAACCCGTGGGTGCTCGACTTTTCGCGAGGGAGTCTGCTGAAAAATGGTCGGGGTGGGCTTTTCAGTTATTCGAGTTCGGGTCGTTCGGGGAAATCTGTTCGGGTGCTTGTTGTTTCGAGAGCTGTCGGGAAAACTTTTAATGTAGACGGTTGTCATAGTTTGGCGTTGTGTTTCTAAGACCCGACGAGGCTGAGCCGTTTTATAATATATCGCTGTAGAAATGGTGTTTGGGAATATGTGTTGGATATTTTAATTCTAATAATCCTTTGGAAATGTTCTGCGAAAGTTTAACTGAGATTCTCATTGTGCACAATCCTCTTTTTACGCGGGAAATACGTTCCAGAGACTACTATGTAAAAAAAATGGTGGCCATATTAAAATATGAAATAGGTTCCATCGGTATATTTGGATAGATCTTCTTTTTTAATAAAAAATTTTGTCTTGTGAAGTCATCAAAATTTTTTATTTAGTAACTATAGTTTCATACATATAATTATAACAGTATACTGACCTGCCCCGAATCTCACCACTTTGGCATAGTGATACCTTTTTATACTATGTTAAAGTTAAAAAATAATCAGTTCTTGAACCGTTTAAAAAAAGAATTGGAAATTTCATTTGATGTTTTTTTTCTATGATATTGTATTACTTGTACAAACTAAACCGACTTTTTTTTAAACATCTTATTACTTTTTTACTAAACATGTATTCACTAATACAAGTATACACCAATTATAACTAAACATTTGATATTCTTCCCTCTAAATTTATTTTCCTTAAAAAAAAAAAAAAAACAATTCTTATTTAATTTTTAATAATACACCTCATAAATATAAAACATCCCGGGCATAAATTAAAATTAATTAATTAAAAATTCACGACAATCCGACGTGAGTAATCCACCCAGACGCGGCGCAAGGGTTGAACGAGCGAGGGTCGCCTGAAAAAATAAAGGAAAAACCATTACCTTCGGCTTTCACGTCGACGTCATTTTTCTCGGCCTCCGCGCCCCGCCCCTGGAAAAACGCCTAAAATAATATTCCACTTTGAAAAATCGTTCGCAGTCCGTTCTGGGCCTTCGTCGCCCTCCATTTGCGTATGCATACGATTTTCGAAAAGGGGACTTTGATTGATGTGACAGTTTTGAAAAATGACACCAGCTCTCTCACCTGCTATCGCAATCTTTCCGGTGTTGATCGTCTGCTGGAGTCGCGAGCTTTGCGAAGGCTTTTTTGTGGATCTGCGGGTCGTCGGGGTGCAAGAATCGATTGATTGATTGTGTGTATGTCACAGTTCAAGTGTTCAATTTTGTTTACTTGCACCCGTACTAGTTTGGGTATACCTAAACTATCGATTTTGGTTTGAATTTCAACTGTCAAATTTCATCTACATATAATTGCGTATAAACTAAAAACAGATGTCATAAGTATCATGCTTGGGTTAGGTTGGGTTAGCGTTTTAGCTTGAATTGTAAAAACGTGTTCAAAACAAACTCAAAATTCAAATTGAAACGACGGGTGGATACTACGCGTATTTCTCGATCATTAGTCGACATACCAATTTCCACTTTATAGATATTTAGCATAAGAGTGTAAACAACTTGAATTGTCGTATCACACTAACAATTGGACTAGAGCGTTTAGAAGGTGAATAAACAGACTATTTTGTTCGTGCACAAACGAAGTGGACACTCAAACTGTAACATGTTTATTGGTCTTAATGGTTTGTGTTGTTTTATGGTATTCAATTTGTGTTTGAAGGATATAAATATGTGCAAGAATGCAATGTTATAAATTTTAATTTTAAATAATTTATATTCACTTTATCGATACAATGAAAAAAAAACACTCACTATTAAACTTAAATTAACTCAATAACATTTCATCGCTGTTGCGACTTTAAACTGAAAATCTTCAACGTGACATTTTCCCGATTTTCCACCACATTTTCGGTCCATGATCGCCAATTATTAGCCGGCCTTGATCCATCCAACCTCCCGACAAAAGATCGAATATAATGGTTAAAGTTTCTCCAACTGTCGGCGGACTACCCAAAACTGTCACCGCATATTAGTGTCGGGTCGATATCGTCCCAACTTTGACGAATTTCGCGTTCATCCAATTTCGATCATTCGATTAAAAATTAAAATGTCATTAGGATTTGTGTCACAGCTCAAATTTCGTCGAGTTTTCCCGTATCATAATCGAATCATGATTCCTTTGAAAAATGTGTTTCGCCTAATTGAATTTCAAATTGAGTATTGTTCGTTTTTTTTTTTGTTTATACTGGCGGTAGTACTCGGCGTTGCTCGGGACTTAAATTTTAAATCAAATTATTTTTTTAATTTAATTTTTGCGGACCGTCTTGTTTTAGTTTCTGAGGAATATGGTCACCTTATTTTAATGATACAAAAACCTTTTCGACAAAACAATATTTGTTTTATATAGGTGAGGGAATATTTTCTTGCGGACCGTCCCGTTTTGAGTTCCGGGAAATATGGTCACCTTATTTTAATCGTGCTAAAAACCGTCTCTACAAAAAAATACATACACGTGCCAATTTTCATGGCGATCGGTTGAACCGTATTGGAGTAATACGGCAACAAACAAACATCCATTTTTATTTATATAGATTAAGATTATACGTATTTTCCTCGTCATTGTTATGATTGAATTATATACGCAGTTTTATTGTGATTAAGTCTTAAAATATTCTGAAGTAACACGGTTTTCCACTTATTTGTTATTTTCGTCTTTTAATTGGACTCTTTATCTGTACCTATTAATTAGACTTCATTATTATTTTAAGTGTTTCGTAAATTTCTATTATATTATACATTTCGATCAACGATTACATAATATAATAGAACATACTAACTGATAGCGCACAACTTTGCTATTTCAAAAAAATATATAATTTTTTATTTAGACATCGAAACTTTTAAAATCTAATGATTTCATAATTTCATAACTATATACTCTTATGTTTGTATTAACAAAACGCCTTAATTTTTTTTTATTTTTAAAATTGATTTATCAAAATAGGATCAACTTATACAAAAAGTCTTCTGTTAACGATTTCATAACGAATATCTTCCATGTTTATAAAATTCTGTATTTTTGTAAGTTACGAAGTCATTAAAGGCCTTTTTAATATTGCTTAAATTGATAAAAAAAAATTGGCGGAGGAATGAATCTAATTGTAAATTTAAAAAAAACAATGATAATCGGCCCCAGAATAAGTAGGAGAATAATCATGTTTTGAATTTTTAATTCCGTTATTTTCGAATCCGTTATTAAAGAAATATGAGGCTTCGCGTTTTCATGAAGCAATATTTTTTATGTTTTACATAAAATTGTTTTATGTTTTTGTAAAACGATACTGTAATTAATTAGCGACACTTATAAAGCAAAAGATAAAATGAATATTCTTTATTATTATTTTCTATGAACGTATTTCTAAATTAAATTAATTAAAAATTAATAAATTGGTAATTAGTTAAAACAATTTAAATAAATTGGACAAAAAAGTGCAATTTCGTGCAAAAACTTTCGGTGAAGTGGATTACTGAAGCTAAACGACAATTGATACGGTTAATGAATGAATATGATATTGTAAAATTATTCTGAGATCATTAAAAAATTATTTATAATATTTAAATTTCTAAAAGGTTACATTTTTCTTTTTCCTATATAAAAAAATTCAAAACTTTTGACGATAATCTGAAAACTCATACTCTACAATGAACGTTTTGTTTTGTAAACGTTTTCACATAAAAAAAAAATTATAGTTGCATCCAAAGGCATCATGCAAGTAACATTTTTCTTATTTATTCAACACTTCACTAGTCGACCTTGTGCTGACGTACAATGCAAAAAAACCTGCACAAAAACGGTAGACGTACGGTACAAATATTTGCATAGCTTTGAGTCGCATATGACGCACAGTGCGGATCCATTTCTTGTATTTTTTCTCGTTTCAGTTTCTAGACATTCACACAATGTACATTTCACTCAAAAAATGTCACCGCTTTATGTATCGACATACTTTTTCTACTCGTTCTATGCGCCCTCGTCTGAAACCAATTATTTTAAATCTCTTATGTTCTTATACAAACCGGCGCTTATCAGAAAAGTTTTCGATTCTGTGTGCTCGGAAAACACGAGAAGTATAGGTCCTCGAGTTTTCCCGGATTTTTCCCGGGGACCTTAAATTTGCGGTCAAAAGTCAAACTAACAAACTCCCACAATTCGAACTCTCCTAATATAGGCGGAATAAAATCGCCGCTTATCTGAAATTCCCGCCTGAGGGTAGTCCTGCGTGTGCACCCCTAGGCCTCTTATCATTTGTCACTTTATTTAATTTTCAAACTCAATTTAAACTTTGTAATGAAACTCGACTGCTTTCGAGCAAAAATTTCGTCGCAGCGCGAATATTTAATGAATATAACCGTCTTCGGAAAAATATTCGCGACGCTTAAACGATCCGTGTGTCTTATTCGTTTTTTATTATTATGTTGCGAAAACCCGTTCCGTTTAATATTATAATAATTAATTTGTACCTAACGACGCGTTATAATTCATACGACCTTTGTGTGCAAAATTCGGTAGAAGGCTGCTTATAATTAATTCGCGGCCCGCGAAAATTTCCGAGTTTTAATTATTCACTGAACAAACTTCTTTTCTTCATCCCCTCTGAGGCAAGAACTCTCGCTTTCTCTCGAAATTTTCAATATAGCCGAACATTGATTAAAGTTTATGAAATGTTCTGAAACTTCACGTTTTGTGTAGATTTAATCAAAGACGTATTCGAAACAAGAAAACCCAAAAACAAAAAAAAAACATTCGCTTTATGTAAACTCATCGAAATGTGAAAAGTGTAACGAAAATTTGTTGTTTTTCGTATAACCTTTCGTGTTTTTCCTCTTGCTCCCTCAAAATATTTATCCCACTAACAAAAACATTAACATTTTCCGCTTTCAATGATTCTTGCGAATTTTATATTGAACGAATTTACTTTATGCCGATGTTAACACGACTAATTATCATACGCGAATATTAATCCACGTTTGCTTTCAAAGAAAACGAACCCTCATTCACAGCAATAGCCTTTTCACTCCACTAAACGCCAACCAAATATTTAACTTTCTCAAAATATAATATTTCAGTTTAACAAACCATCGGTTTTGCGAGGCTAGTTACTACTTCGTGTTCCCCATTATTTGCTCATCTCTCAGAGACGCAAATCCGGCAATTCACTCAATATTTATACTCCGACGAGATTATTCACTTTATTTGAACATGAACGTTTTTCCAAAACGATCCTCCGTTGCGGAAATTTCTATGATCATAGCCCTTTTGTTGATCCGGTTCAAAGTGTTGCGTAATTGAACCCTCCTAAGTTGTATCGCAATTGGAAAAGTACGCTTTGTGTTAATGTAAAACGGTCTAGTTCGTTTCCCTGTTGGGAAGTGAGGTTTTTGCGTCTCCTGTGTCTATTTTGCTTGCGGTTGATATTATAAAATATGCATGCAATCTCCTTCGTTTCCTTTGTATCCTTGGCCTGGAATATTGGCATACTAAAAAGCTCAGAGATCTGTGCGACCTGCAGACATGTTTATTTCACGGAACACTCCCGTCTTATTTGCTTTCGAAATTACTTTTGCGCACGATTGTGTTTTTTTATGTTTACTTTTTCGATTTTTATTAATTTTTTGTTTTTGATTCGTTCACAGATCTGCGTATGACAACGAAAAGCAAACTAAAGTTGCCATAAAGAAAATTTCACCGTTTGAACATCAGACTTACTGTCAAAGAACTCTAAGAGAAATCAAAATTCTAACACGGTTTAAACATGAAAATGTAAATCAAAATCATTTTTGTTGGTTTTTATTGACGTATGTGAAATCCTAAATTTTTATGTAATTTGCAGATCATCGATATAAGAGATATTTTGAGGGCCGTTACAATAGATCAGATGAAAGACGTCTACATAGTACAGTGTCTAATGGAAACTGACTTATACAAATTATTGAAAACTCAGGTGTGTATTTCATATATAATATAACCATACTTCTATTATTGAAAATAATATGATTTTTTTTTTTTTTTCAGAAACTAAGCAATGACCACATTTGCTATTTTCTTTATCAAATTCTTCGAGGTTTAAAATATATACATTCAGCAAATGTTCTTCATAGGGACTTGAAACCTTCTAATCTATTGCTCAATACTACTTGTGATCTCAAGGTTTGCCGAGAATCTTATAATAATTTATTGGTGGGAAAAATATTGCAAAAATTTCAATTAATCATTGTTCAATTTCAGATTTGTGATTTTGGATTAGCCCGAGTAGCAGATCCCGATCACGACCATACAGGATTTCTAACAGAATATGTTGCAACTAGGTGGTATCGTGCTCCAGAAATTATGCTTAATTCTAAGGTATATAGAATTATTCAAATTATAACGGCTACTTGTTTTGTTGTTTTACTAATCATAATTTTTTCAGGGCTACACAAAATCAATAGATATTTGGTCTGTCGGTTGTATTCTTGCAGAAATGCTTTCAAATAGACCTATTTTCCCTGGAAAACATTATTTAGATCAGCTAAATCATATCCTCGGCGTTTTGGGATCACCTAGTCCTGAAGATTTAGAATGCATTATAAATGAAAAGGTACATTTAACTTTTTTCGTAAATCTATATAAGTTACCCAGTGCTCTAATGAAAAAAATTTCAGGCTCGTGGATATTTGGAGTCATTACCATACAAGCCACGAGTGCCATGGGCACGTCTATTCCCATCTGCTGATTCACGTGCTCTTGACTTGCTAGAACGGATGCTTACTTTCAACCCGCATCGGAGAGCTACAGTAGAGCAAGCATTAGCGCATCCATATCTTGAACAATATTATGATCCCAATGACGAGGTTTGTTCCATTAATTATACAATCATTCAGTTTGAGTGAATCATATTTTTAACTGTATAATACTTTCAGCCCGTAGCTGAAGAACCATTCCGCTTTGCCATGGAACTGGATGATCTTCCAAAAGAAACTCTAAAGAGATATATTTTCGAAGAAACTTTGATGTTCAGACAAACATAGTGTGATATTTTTTTCATACAGTATTGTTTCCCATTTTACATCAATCAATAATTGATGCATCATCTTCTTTAAGTTTAGGTAAATCATTAAAATCAATGTAAAATTTAATGAAATACGAATAAGTGGTTTTCAATTTTCATGAATTCTATCAACCAATTCTGGCAACATATTTTTTTATGGTTACAGAAAAGCTAAATAATTTAAAAAAATATATTATCATTTATTTTTGTATAATAATTCCATTAGTGATTATCATCACTATGAAATGTATTATATATGTAATGTTAATTAAATTAAAAAAAAATTATCAATGACTTTGATGAAGTTGTAAAAAAATGTGGATGTCGGAACCATCCAAATTATTATATTTATTTTGAATGAAAATTTTATAATATTTAAAAAATAATGGTTGTACTATTTTGTGGTTGATATTTTTTATGAAACCTGATATTCATATAACATACAAGTATATATTTTCTGTGATTATAGGTAGTGTTATTCAAATGTATTATCAATTATGAGTACAATTTTGTTTTTGAATAAATGAAATTATATTGTTGTATGCAAAACATGCCACAAAATGATAACATTTATAAAATACCTTAATCTTCCCATTTTTTGATTGAATTGAATGTTGAGCCTGAAAATATAGTGATATTTTAGTTTTATCTTGACGCACCTAATTGTTGTTACATTGTACAACAGTTTTGGCAAGCTTTGCGCGTACGAGCGATTTCTCCACTTAAAGTTTATTTATAGTTGACTTAAGTGAAAGAAACCGAAGTTATATACTGTTAATTTGTAGGTATTCACTACATCATATAATTATAAATGGTTAATCATTCTACAATTATGAGTTTATTGTCATATTTGATTGCAAAATTGTACAATATATTCAATTCAATTATACAACCTGAAAATATAAATGTTTAAAATAATGTAAATTAATCATTTGATAAACTGTATGCTTAAGTACACAATAAAATGGACAATTGATACAATTAAAGCACTTATATATTTTAATAAACATTCAAAGTTGTATTTGAACCCTTCAAAATGCATTACTGGTTTGTGATCTGAATATAATTCAATTAAATTCGTTATGTAAGTACACATTTCACGCACAATTGATTAAAAAAAAAAGCGTCGTTGTTAATTTCAAAATCATTATCTTTCACGCATGTAAATTACAATTATATAAAGAAATAAAATCGCATAACGAGGAATGTCTCGACCCCTTGATTAAACCTTCTAAAAATTATTTTTGTTGTAAGCATAGATGTATATTTTAAATATATTTAATATAGTTATCATTTTTCGCATTTTAAAACATTCATCATTGTTATTCTAAATTATTAAGCAATGTTTATATGAAAGTTAAAAATCAATCAAACATTTAATACTTCTATTTTTATTAATAGGTGTTTTTTGAGAATTATGATCTCATATATGCAGTTTTCAAGACATAGCATATGATTGGTGTTTAAAATGTGGTCACTTATATTAAGATGAATCATAATTTACATTATCTAGTTGTCAAATCATGTTTCGGCACATAATAAATTTTTGTACAGATAACCATTTCATCGTATCTGTGATTTTTATCAAATTCAGGTTTCAGCAAGAACATATATAATATAACAAAAATCCACAATCGTATATATTTTTGTGTGTATATGAATAATCTACGAAACTTTGAATACTCATTCATTCATTAAAATATTGTCTAAATAAAAATTATTGTCGAGACTCGCTAGTTTTAATCATATATGTGAAAATTGACGCTAAAACTTACGGGGTTCTTGCTGTTCCTGCTAGGCGTTTCAAAACGGAGTCTAGTGTCAAATTTACAAGATATATTATTTAGTATGTATTGTTGCCATTGTTGTTATAACTCATGCATGGTGTTTGGATAATATGTTAAAACTCGCAACATTGGAATAGCAAGCGACTGTGTTATGTATGTGTGAATAAAACTAAATGCGAAGGTATATTTTTCAAGGTCGATTTATTGTAAAAATTATATTTTTCAAATGCGATTTGCTCATACATAAAGACGGAATATCACGAGAATGATTCAACTGCTTATTTGTTAATTACCAATAAGAAATGTGTAAGAATATTTCATGATGAGGCGTAACATAAAATTTATTTTGATGTGATATTGAACGGATTTCATAGTATGAATCCAAAGACCATCATGAGATAACCAGTTTAATTGTACAAATAAAGTATTATCTCTATGTACAAAGTGTTTTTCTTTACTGCATTGTTAAATATCCTCTAATTACATGCATACGAGATTGAAAAAGGTTAAAAACACTTGAGCGTAGATACGAAAATTGCAATACAGGTTTTTAATAATACACTATGCTAAAAAATGCGTTGATTTAAAAATCGAATTATTTAATCTAGACCTTCACGAATTTTCCAAGCGGCTTTCAGAGAATTCAATTTATTCCTCTTCCGTTCCATGTTTTTAAATTTTTTTTCTTGTAATGCTTTGAGTTGGGCATTTACGCTTAAATCACCATTATGAATATCATCTAATTTTGAAACTAGAATTTCACGGGCGATTTTTCTATTATCATCCAACGATCGACTTTGATGACACTTAATCACTATACCTAAAACATCATTAATTCTTAGGAATATTTCAAAATTATGAAAAATCTACAAAAGTTTTCAAATAACCTGAAGGTTTATGCGATAGCACTACACAATTGGAATTTTTATTGACTGCTGATCCTCCTGGTCCACCACCACGAACAAATTTTTCTTCAACATCGTTTTCGTTAAATGTAGGTACGCGTGAATAGTCTATTCCTTTTTTATTTCTTAACGGTAAGTACAAAAAGCTTTTGGCATTTATTGAATTCAAAACGATTTTGGCTCTTGAAATCATTATAAAACGAGTCCTTTGTTCAAAAGTTGTTGTCCTTTCTGTTGAATTTAATTAAAATAAATAAATGCAATATAAAAAAATAACTGAATTATGCAATGGTTAGTATTGGAAATGTTAACGGACAGTAAATGTAAAGTTAATTAGCATATTTCATCAAACAGGTTTTCCCACCCAAAAATAACTTTCACACAAGATTAATTAGATAATAAAACTTGCCTGAAAATGGAAATCGATATCTTCTTTTTTATCCAGGTCTTTGTTTTTCTTAAATTCGTTCACAATTCTTTGTTGATAATACTTCTTATCAGTCAAATGCAATTGTTGACCGTATCTCAAAAGCTGTTTGTACAATTTCAATATTTCAACTTTTGAAGGCATTATTACTTCGAATATCTAAAAAATATAAAACAACTTAACATTTTACTCACAAAACAGGATAATATCAGGAAAAAGCCTGTTACTTCAACAAAAGTGTTAATTTGAATGAATGAATATAACAATTCCAATTGTCTTTGAAAATTTTAAACGAAAAAATCATTCGCCATAAAAATGTTAGTGTAAATAATGAAGGATAAGTACAAAATACCACCCAAGAAAAAATATATAAAAATGTATGCATGTATGTACCTGTACATAAAAGTCCTGTTCTAGGTTAAATATCAAGTAAAGTTGACGCCTGTAAATTACGGAGAATTAAAAAAAACACTAGAGTCTAAGTTAGCTGTAATTTTATAATGAGGTGTAAATATTTTACAGCAAATATGATAATTATCTTTAGTTGTCACCAAACTGTTGCAAGCGAATAACCAGCAAAGACAATCCTCTCCAAACTCACAAATGTTACTTTTCTCGGTGTTGCCAACACACAATATTGACGTAAAGTGAGTTTCTATCCAAAACGTGAAAAATTAATAAATTTACAATTTCGAAGGCTTCTTTTTGTACTGAAAGATTATTATTATTTAAATATTTTGACATATTTAGTGATGTCTTAATAAAATTATTATTGAAGTAGAAAAAGTTAAATCATTTTTTATAGGTGTTATGGCTTATAAAATAAATATTTCTTTTTATAATGATAATTTGTTATTCATTATCCAGAGTAAATGTTATTTTTTAGTAATTACATTATTTTTTCCAGGTTTCCAATCGAAATAATTTAAAAACCATTTTTCTTGTTATGTAATACTTTAATTCTCTGAAATAGGTATTTTAATTTTTTTTTAATAAAATTTTATAATATCTTTTATTATTTATATAACTATTAAATATGAGAACGAAAAGAATCTGTAAGCATGGATTACCAAAGCGTTTTTATTTATTCACAATATTTCTATAATAAATATTAATTGTAAGACATGAAATCAATTTTAAAACGTTTTATGCATAAATAAGTATTTTCTTTCATTTTATGTCGGCTATATACACAATTAGGTAATGCCTATTTTAAGAATATTTCCTTTAAATAAACAATGTGAAGGAAAAGCTATTATGCATAAAAGAATAATCATATATTTTTCAATTTATGGTCACATTTCATGTGAACATTCTCGTAGACTAATTAAATATTGGCGGAAAGACAAAAACTTAAATGAATATGAAAAATATGTTGAATGATGCTTATGACATTTGTCACAAGATATTGGCCTTTAAAGATAAGAGTCGTGTTTTTAATTACGTTCAGATAAACTTGAAATAATTATCTTACTTAGTTACTACTTCTTACTAGTGCGTAACACTTGTATTTATTACAAAATTATTTCTTGTAATTTGATATACATTTAAGTTTATATTTTCATTATAAAATATTGACTTATTTCAGTAAATAATCAATATGAAAACCTATAAAGGTTTATTTGTTGGTGTTGATGTTGGTACTGGAAGCGCAAGAGCAGCTCTAGTTACTGAAAGCGGAAGTGTTTTAAAAACAGCTGTGAAACCTATCATAACATGGAATCCCAACACGGATCATTATGAACAATCATCTAATAATATTTGGGAATCATGCAAATTTGTCGTTAAAGTAACAATTTTATTATTATTAATTTTATTTAAATTTACCATTTAAAATTATTAAATTTTTCAGGAAGTAACTAATGGTTATGCAGTTGAAGATATTAAAGGGATTGGTTTTGATGCTACTTGTTCTTTAGTGATCATATCTAAAGACTTCAAACCTTTGACTGTTAGCACAACTGGAAAACCTGAACAAAATATTATTTTATGGATGGATCATAGAGCTAAATCTGAAGCTGATTTTATCAACAGAACCAACCATTCCGTATTGAAATATGTAGGAGGTAAAGTTTCACTTGAAATGGAAACCCCAAAACTTCTATGGTTAAAAAAAAACCTTCCAACGACTTGGAAAAACATGGGTTATGCATTTGACTTACCCGATTATCTTACATGGAAAGCAACCGGCTCCAATAGCAGATCATTATGTTCTGTTGTATGCAAGTGGAATTATGAGGTTTGCTCAGATGGAAAATTATCATGGAATAAAAATTTCTTAAATCAAATTCAATTAGATGACTTAATAGAAAAAGATTTTGAAAAGATAGGAAAATTAGTATTACCACCAGGTTATACATGTGGAAATGGACTCACTGAAGAATCTGCTGCAGATCTCGGCCTCTTGCCTGGTACACCTGTGGGAGCATCTATAATAGATGCTCATGCTGGGGGACTTGGAATGCTCGGATGTCATGCTGAGGGTATTGAAAGCAGTTTTGATTCTCGTTTAAGTCTTATTTGTGGCACATCTACATGTCACATGGCTATTAATAAGCATCAAATTTTTTCTAACGGAATATGGGGTCCTTATTTCGGTGCGATGCTACCAGATTTTTGGTTAAATGAAGCTGGACAAAGTGCTTCAGGAGCTTTGATTGATTACATCATTAAAAATCATCCAGCCACATCGGTCATTAAAGAAAAGTGTCCTGAGAATATGTAATTTTCAATTCTGTATTTTTTTTTTTTTTAGTCATTTGTGGATTTTTCATTTTGATTATAATTATTATTTTAAGGCTTGTTCAAGAATATTTAAATAATTTGATTTTCAAAATGGCCAAAACTAGAGGTTATGCTGATTGTAGTTTTCTTACAAAATCACTGCATATGTGGCCTGATTTTCATGGAAATCGATCTCCGATTGCAGATCCCAATCTCTTTGGAATGATTTCTGGTTTAACGTTATGCAACGATGAAGAGAATTTGGCACTAATTTATTTGGCTACTTTACAAGCGCTTTCTGTAAGTGAATTGATATTTATTTTAACATAATTTGAACAATATCAAACTTATAGATTTCTTTAAATTATAGTATGGGACTCGTCATATAATCGAAAGCCTGATAAAATCTGGTTATCAAAATTTCAAATCATTGCTTATTTGCGGTGGTCTTTCAAATAACATACTATTCACACAAATTCAAGCAGATGTTGTTGGCTTGCCTATATTAAAACCATTAGAATCCGAATCTGTTTTAATAGGAGCTGCAATTCTCGGAGCATGCGGCGCAAAATACTTTTCGAATGTGGAAACTGCCGTTCAAAGTATGGGAGGAAATGCAAAAGTCATATTGCCTAATAAAAAAATTAAGGAATATCACGACAGAAAATATAAAGTATTTTTAAAAATGTTATCTGATCAATATTCTTACAAAGAAATAATGGAAAATTAATAGCTTTTCTAAATCATTATTTTAAAACTGAAAAATTTATATTACATTAAAGTTCGAATTAATTTATTTAATAAGTAAATAAAGTCACCAACTCTACTTAAATATTTATTAGGCTATTGTTTTTATAACGATAATAGCGTACTCATACCAGAAATCATGTGAACATAATTTTCCACTCACATTATGAATACATTTCGAAATGTTTTTCATATTTCATATGAAACTACTCATTTTCATATGTATTCTACTCATTAAATATTTCTATGAAATACATAACCTTTTCTTTTATGCAGATGTGTAATTTATCACAGCTGTTTCCCCGAATTTTCCGATGTCGTAACGCTATAATTTGATGTCAAAATGCGTTACTTTTCGTACGTAACAACTTCCTTCTCAATTCTCAAACTGTACATTTGATATTATTATTTTATGCAAAGAATTTTGAAAAATTATTTCACATAGAAAATTCATTTTTCTAACTTACTTTACATATGTATGTTTTTGATCAAAATATTTATGAATATTTTAAAAAAAATTATATAAAATTTACACACTACTTATAATGAATGTTGTATCAAAAAAATTTAGTTTTTTAATGTTTTTTTTTAATGAAATCAACAAATATTTTCATGCAATTAATAAAAATTTAAAATAAATGTTTCAACATGAATTTTTTTTCAAAACTATTAATTTTTCAAATGGTTACCTTCAACTACCTTCTTTTCAAATTAACTATTATACTTACAATAAAGTTTTTTTTATGCATTAGGTAATGCACCAGTAGTTGACCATGAATCTATAATTGACCATCTGTCAAAAGAATAAGGTTTTCAAAAATGGTTATTTTTTAGAAAACGTGCGATTGATAAGCTGTAGCTCATATCAATCGCACCCTTTCCAGAAAATTCCCATTTCAGAAACTTTAATTTTTACGATTTTCTATCAGATGGTTAATTATAAATTTATAGTCAACCACTGCTGCATTATCTTACATAAATACAGTGAAACCCCGTTTTAGAATCGATCGAAAAAAAAACTAATTAGAGGGAAAACGTATTTATTATATAATAAAATGGTTCCTTCTTCATTGAAGTAATCCTATAATAGCCACGATTAGACAACATCATCCTAAGACCATTTATTTTCAATATTCAAAATCTTCAAGATTCACTTTCTTTTCAAACTATAAACACCTAAACAAAAATTCTTCAACCTTCAATTACAACCTCCCTCTTCAACAAACACAAACGAATTGATTCAACCCCCATATTAAAAAATCGATTAATAAATTCCACAATCATTCGAAAACATATCCATATCAACCGTTTCCATTCCGGAATCCCATTCATCATAACGCCCTTACGCGGGGGTGGGACCTTGGACCAAAACACGGTAAATTTTGAAAATCGCTGTTTCGCGATCACTTTTCGTTGGCCCGAGGACGTATTGATTTTGTCGAACAAAGCACGTAAGTACGAAAATTTATCGCGTGCGATGTCCACGAAATAAAAATCGATTGATTGCCGTATATATTATTCATCGGCTCACGCGTTTCGCTGAAAGTTCACCAGGGCTGGTTGTACACTTCCGCGTGACGAATTCCTTTAACTCTTGAGTCAAGACGAAATTTCAGGTGTATTCAACTTTTCAGTCTATTTCATGGTCGACTTTTATAAATTTCTTGTGAAGGGAGAAACTTTCTAAATTCAGATATATAATATTTCATGTTGGAAAGTCGAGGAGTATTGGAAATTATTTATTTGTAAATGGTCTTAGGTCAATGGTATGCAGTTTCCTTCATCTACTGAATATGTAATATGCCGCTTAACTTCGATGATCGTTGGCAACAGGTGCGTTCTACAAAAGCTAACTTGACCTATTTCAAATATTTAATGAATTTGATACGATTTGTGGATGACCAAGAAGTGTTTGTTGTTTCGAATTGAATATTATTTTTATCCAAAACTCTTATCTAATTAATTAAATTGTCACATGCATTCTATATAAAGCTCGCTATAGGACGAGATTTATCCGATATTATCAAAAGTTTGAATGTTTTTCCTTATCACATATCCTAGTGACGTTCCGAGACAATGTACCGCTATTAGGCAAAGTTCAAAATGTCGCTTTTTCTATAAATATACTTCAAAGTTCAACCGATTTTTTTAATAATAATTCTAATATTATAAATAGGTATTTTAAATTGCATTTTTACTTCGTAAATTTACTCCGAAACATAAATACTTTTGTTATTTTTTTGTTGAATACGTTTTTATAAAGAAAAATATTTATTACTACATTTATTTTACGCATTAACTTATTTGCCTATGCAATAGGAACGTCACTACACACATGTTTATGATAAAAAAGAAACTCTCAATGAATTGAGAGTTACTAAAACCTCATTTGATTGAAAAGATCTTATAATCAGATCAAACTGATATACTAACCGAATACTATGGTATTAGGTTGGTATATCAGTTTGACCTGATAATAATTTAATTTGATTATGATTAATTTGATAATGTTTTTATTTGATAACACATAAAAACAAAATCATATTACATTATCAAATGTAAATTCCCTCCTTATTTGTAGAATAAAAGTTAAACAAACCGAAATAACCGATTAATTTTTAAATCACGCCATTAACACATCAATTATAATACCAAAATTCAAAAAAAATCAGCGAACCATTCGATTTGCGAAAAAAAAAAAAATAGGCGCCAAATTGCGTGCGGCCTTCGCAACCCCTGAACAATCGCGTGCACAAAAACGGCGGCACTTCCACCGAAATGCGATTGATCCGCACAAATTGGCTGACAGTCGCAGCCGACCCCCCAATCAGATCAGATGGTCACCGGCTGCCCGAACAACCCGTCGACAATCGATATTGGGCAAACAACTTCGATTATTCAAAGTGTCCGCGCCCTTCGCCACCACAAGCATGGTGCCCTCCGTGGACGCTGGTCCGTCCCATGCTTCGGTTCTCGCCTGACGAATGTGCCGGCTCTGGAAAGGCTGTGGAAAGCCTCAATGGCAATTCTTCGAGGACATCCCCTGACGAGGGACGTGTGACTACTGCCAGGAGGCACCCGAGGTCGCAGAAGGACGTGCTGAGGATGCTGGAGACGGAGACGTTCCACAAAGAGACGTTGTCTCCGTTTAATCCTCTGCCGGCCATAGGACAGTCTGCTGGAGATTGGGAGGACAAGTTCAAGGAGAGGAGCTTGAAGTCGTTGAATGATGCTATATTCAGATTGGATAGAATGAAGAAGAGCGCTAAGAATTATTACGTCGATGAAGATTCGGATAAAAGTGTACCCACTTTGAACGAAGTGAACCTGAGGAATTATAGGATGAGTGTTATTCAAAATGAAGAAAAACATACGGATCTGTTAAAGGAAATTAAAGAAAATAAAGCAAAGAAATTGTTGAGACAACAAACTTATCACATAATCGATCCTGTATTTGTTATTGACAAAGATGGTTTGCCTCAAAAGTCAATTTCAGATTCTGAATCTAATAGTAAATGTGATGAAAAAAAACACATGGTTGATAAAAACAACAACGAACAACTTTTAGATAAATCTGACGGTTTGCAAACTCGCAAAATTTTCGGAAATTTCGAAAATAGGAAAAGGTTATTGGAAAGGAGGGAAAGGGAAATTATTCCGATTGTATTCGACGAGGCTCTTCTCGAAAAAGATAGGTTGGAAATGAAACAGATAAAATCGGATAGTTCCAGTGAGATTAATGGACACGGGAAAATGAACGATCTCATAGAAATATTTGATAGTTTACAAATATCTAGAAAATACAAAGAAAAAGTGAAAAAACCAAACTATTGGTTTTAAGTGTAAATGTGATAAATCATTTTGTTGTGAAGAGTTTAATATTTACGATAGTGAAAATATTTTGTGATGTGCGTTGCCTAAAAAAAATTTCTATTTTGTATACGTGTGTTTTATATAAAAATATTTATGAAAAAGTTCAATAATTTTTTAATAAACAGTTTCAATGAAACGTTAAACTTGGCGTATCAAAGATGAAGACTGAATAAACGAACTGATTCCGTGATTAAATACGATTAAAAATTATTGAATTTGTTGGATTTGCTACACGATAAAATACTGTTATATTCAAATGTTATCTCTGAATACTTTATATGTATATCTACCGATCAATATTTTTCAAAAGGTTTAAGTGTGTTTATATTCACTCGAGTGTGTTTGAAAACAATTTTCACACAATTGTTAGTCGATATTTAATTTTGTCAATTACGCAGAAGTTGCTTTGGTGGGGTTCAAGGACGCAAAACCAATCGTTATTACATTTTTTTATGTATACCATTTTGCCTTTTTTCGATAAAATCGTACTTAACTTATAGCTACACAATCAGAAGCTCTCAATATGTAAAAAGCATTTGTTATATTTACAAAATTTTGTACAAAATGATATATAATACAATGTTTCGAAATTTCGAATAACACTTTTTTCATTTAAAAATTCATATGTTCCTTCTTTATTTTTAGAATTATTAGATAAGTGAGATTTGATATACATTCGACGATTTTTAATGTAAATATTTATTTGAAATCAGTTTTTTTCAACTGAAAATGAATTTTCGCTTTCGTTTTTCTTCCTGAAGTGAAGTTTTCAAGTTTGCGGAATATCGCGTGACTGTTAACCTATTTAAAGCACGCTTTCTTCTAAATTTGCACCTTTTTTATCTAAATAACTTTTGTCTACAATTTCAAGCGATAGGCGGAAAACACTCATTCTTCCAATATCGAATTAATTATTTTCAAATCAAACCGAATAATTCCATTATCAATCAAATTCGATTCTATACAACTAGACGATGATTGTCACAAAAAATTTTCGGCATGACATATTACGCAAGCAAAAGCTATTGAACCCTCAAATGTTTTCGTGGAAAAGAAAATCGATACTTATCAATTTATTTTTGACACCGAACGAAAATACATATAATTCCCCCTTCCGAATTAATAGCTCCGAATACATCATTATTTTTTTCTATAAAAATTCTCAAACTTTGTACGGAAATGTTGTTTTTTCAAGCAAATCTTGATAGGCTTTACATGCGATCGTTGCATGCATGTGAAAAAAAGTATCGATTCTTTCAGACAATGGGGACATATAATATTCGTAATTGCACCGCATATAAAACACAAATGCATTCGACCAATGGAAACGTCTAAACATGATGTTGACGAATTGGGTCATTGGGTTAATATGTTTCTGATGTTTTACAAACAACATTAGCCTCACGTACATTTTATTCCGTTCCAAATGCAGGCTTTTCGTATGGGAATTCCTGAATTTTCCTTTCTCAGATTTTCGATGGAGAAAAACTATTAGTCGTTCGCTTATCGATTCAAAATGTGTGTACGTCATCGAATGACATTGAACTGACCGTTCATTAACTGAAAAGTTTACTTCAAGTAGGTTGACCTGGCTGAAGTGGTTTCTTGGAAACGGTGAACGACACGCAAGTTCATAAATTATGCGTGAAAAATACATGTAAAATATTTGGTGTGAGAACTTATATATTATGTAAAGACAAATTGCAGTACTTCACAGCATGAGAATGTTAATTTTGGATTATATTCCTTTTGAGAAAAGTAAATGAACATTATTACACATAACACTTCCAAATGGATTATTTTTTATAAAAAAAAAAACTATTAATATTATATTGCTTTTGATAAATGGCAATAATTTGCTTAATTTTTATGAGTTAAATGCAAGACTATAAAACATCGATTCATTGAACGTTTACCGTTAATTTCATAAAAATATAATAATTTATCAATTCATATACAATTTATCGATGCTTATAAATATAAACTATTCGAATTGCTGTTGTATAGAATTATAATAATAAATATGAAGTTTGTTTTTAGATTGAAATGACAAATATATACTTACATTTATAATTAGACGTATGCAGAATTACATTTCTAGATTTCATCACAAATCTCTATATTACATAACTTTATTCTGTGTAATGCTGTATTAATCAAAATACTGATTTCATCATCCAAAAATATAAAACTACAGCAATAATTTGAAAATGACTCTCCGAATAGCACATAGGGGAGAAATGGCATGAAAAAGCAAATTTTAAAAAAAGGGAAAAAAAATTAATTATATAAATAAATAAAATAATTGGCTTAGTAAGTAATTGTTTATTCATTTCATCATCATCATCATCATTGTCGACCTTTTTTTGTGCCCACTGCAGGACTGGGTCTCCCCATCAAATATTGGGGGTT
>JAOXNN020000055.1:6289390-6304432 GCA_028571205.2 Hydropsyche betteni | reverse complement strand
CACGTGCTAATGACCACGTGTACTAGTCGCGAGGCAACGCCGAGACGCACACGAGACGAAGGTTCGCACGCAACTCGTTTATTCATTTATGTAAGTAATAAGGCCTAATATATTTATAAAGTTATAGTATAGTTATATAATTATTAGATTTGTACGTATAAACGTCAAAAAACAAAAATGAACTCGAAACTTTTTTGACGACGACGAAATCTTCAAAACGTCGTAGCGGCGCTGTTTATTTTCAGTACCTAAGCCGTCAAATTTTTGTGGGTGATATCTGGCTAGTGTTACTATCGTAAAATATTAAGACCTGCACGATTCGTTAAAAAACTGCCAAGTAAATTAAAACGGCTCTTTCATGCCACTTCTCCCCTACATAATAAATACATTTTTTATTATGGCAACTTTACAGGGTTTTTTTATGTACTTGTAACACTGTGACTTTGACAGCTGATTGTTTGTTGTGTCAACGATTTGTAAACCTTCATAAAATGAGTTTACCGACTGATTTTGGACCTGATTCTGGTGGTAGAGTAAAGGTAAATATAATTTGTTCATAATACAATTTTTTTTAGTAATTTGTACTTTATACATAGAAAATCCGTTATATTTTGTCGTAATATTGAATTGTAACCTAAAATTATCATTTTTTCTCACTTATGTGTATAATCGTATATTTCAGGGTCTTACCATCGTAAAGCCAATAGTATATGGTAATGTAGCTCGTTATTTTGGTAAAAAACGTGAAGAAGATGGTCACACACATCAATGGACTGTATATGTCAAACCTTACCATAACGAAGATATGTCAGTTTACGTAAAAAAAGTTCATTTCAAACTGCATGAAAGTTATGCAAATCCAAATAGAATCGTTATAAAACCTCCTTATGAAATAACTGAAACTGGATGGGGAGAATTCGAAATAGTTATTAAAATTTATTTTGCTGATCCTAATGAAAGACCGGTAAATATCTCGTAATCAGAAATAAAAAATTATGTGTTTTTATTCATTTTATTTATTGTTTCTTATTGTGTGTAGACAACTATGTATCACATTTTGAAACTATTTCAATCCCCTGTTGTGGAAGGGAATACGTCTGCTGCTAGCGGTGGAAAAAAAGGCTTAGTATCTGAAAATTATGAAGAAATAGTGTTTCAAGAGCCATCACAAATGATGCAACAATTGCTTACTTCTGTAAAACCTATAACTCATGGTTCATGGTCTCATGATACAAATTGTAAGTTCATTTCGATTATATTGTCAAATCACTTTTGTTTTTCATGTTATTTTGTCTCTATATTCGTTTTTACAAATATATTTCAGTTGAAGAGAAGAAAGAACAAGCGTTACACAAAATTATAAGTACTAAAGGTAAAGTGGAGTCAGAAATTTCTGACCTAAAAGAAAAAGTAAAACTGGCCAGAGAAACAATTACCATATTCAAAGATGAAATAGCAAAACTGTCAATCCACCCAATGACCAATACCACACCAGCGTAGTTGCAAAATTTTCTTGAAATAATAATTAAAAAAAACTAGGTATCAATTTATAATATTGAAAGGAAAAGAAACTCTAATTGATAGAATAGCTATATTTATTGTGTAAGAGATATCATAATTATGTTTCTGCACTGCATTTTTTTGTCATAAAAGTTATTCATCGTAAAGAAATGTGTTGATTTAAAAACATTTACATTATAATGCTTTCTTTTAATGATAATTGAACTAAAAAATTTCGAATTATGTGACTTGTATTTTTTTCAAAAAACATTAAATTGAATTGAAATTACTTGCAAACGTTTTTCTTTTTGTATAAACTCATTGTTAGATGAAAATGTTGAAGATGTTATATCAAAATGCTTCCATTGTTGGTGTTATCAGAGTCAATATGCAGATAAAATTACAATTATATTCCACTACATTGAGCAAATGATTTTCATACTTGTGTCATTCTGTATCACTACGCACTCTACATGCATATTCATATAATCGCAAGCCTAATCCATCTTCCTGCCCATGTATGCAAAGCCGTAAATGTGTAACATTGTTGTGATTGTGAGAAAAGTATGCTAAAAATATTTATTTGTTCGAAAAATCTAAATAAAAATACTTGATTATCATTATTTCGTCACTCTTTCTAGAATTTTTTATTTGAAGGCTTTTTAACAATGGTCCTTATTATATTATTTAGAATGAGCACGATGATTGAATTCCGAACAACCACAAAAAATCTACATATTTCGCACTACAGTTCATTAAAAAAACTTCCATATATTCCTTTGATTTTTAATGTTCCATTTCGTCACCAGAATCATCTTTTTCCGTCAATAATGGACTACCGTCAGGATCACTCGTTTTGCTTATTCGGGATATTCTTCCAGAATTAGAAGCGCCACTGCGTTGAGATATTGTTAAAATACTCGGAACTAAACCACTACCACAAGGTGTCGTAGGAGCCGATCTTGACAGCCATCCTTTTCTAGAAAACTGACGCTTAAAACAAACATTAGAAGTAGGCGAAATCTTTCCAGGGTGGAAAGTTTTTGAACTTGGCACCAAATTAAGTGGCATATATAAACTATTTTTACGGTTCTTACAAAAATATCGTTTTGCTTTGTTTACATCTGATGTGAAGAATGACTCTTCATTACCATCATTTTCCACATTATCATTATTTTGATTAGGCAACTGTTGAATTTTATCTAAAAGTTCTTTAAATTCTGATGTTGGACTCGTTGCTCGAGGAGGAGAATCTGGAGTTCCGAGATTCGCTAAGCTGCTGACTTCAGAACCCGTCATTGAATTCCCTACACTGAACATTCTTCTGATTTCTTCCTTCGAACCAAAATTATTTATATTTTTCGCAAATATGCTATAATCACTAGATATATTTTCATTTTGAACACCTTCAGCGATCGAATGTGAAAAAAATGAACAAAACTGGGTTTCTTCTAAACTGTTCAGATTAGATATTGATGTATTTCTCTCGCACGCACTATCGTGAAATGAAAAATCTTGCTTCTGTTCACTTGCATTCGGTTGCTTCATATTATCATTGCATTCTTTGTGATTCCTGTTCTTAAAGAATGTGGATGTTTGATACGGAACGCAAGATTCTGTACTATTGTTATACTGTATTCTGCTAGAATCCGGTGGTGAAGATTGACTCAAATAATTTGGATATATATTATAGTCTTTATCTTCGAGTGACTCACTTGATGTTCTAGAATAATACTTATTCTGTTGCTGCCGAGGAGAATTATTCTCTACTAAATGATTATTTTTGACAGTAAAAGTAGAATTCAAGTTCTGATTTAAAGACTCTTGATTTGTCGAATATTCCCATACATTAAAATATTGATGATTTGATGGATTCGTATGTTCAATATTTTCATTGAGATCATTAGAATAATCCCTGGTGGATGAAGTTGCTCGACCATTTGTATTAGATTGCTGACTTGGTGCTATCGATGATGAATGCGCTTGAACACTTTGAATAGTTTTTTGTGTAGAATTTCCTGATGATGTTTGTGCAACTGGACTACTTTGATAAGAATTCACATTATCTGCAGTTACTGAATTAGGAATTCCGGTAGTTTCAGATCTCAACTGCGTACTTGATTGATGTAGGGATCTCCGTGGTGATGCAGCTTGATTAAATTCATGGCATGTTACTGTAGAAATTGATCGTAGGAGTGCTTGTCGTTGGGCTGTGGTGGTAGGGGTACTGGACCAGTCAAGACTTCCTGCACACGAGTATGGAGGTGGGATGATTGTATTTGCCTATAAAATTAAAAATTTATTTCAATGATAAATGACAAATATGCTTTAATTAATTATTAGATATTATAGTAATTTTGGTTGTTTGACAAGAATAATTATGAATGATAATTTAATACTCACTTCATTCGCTGTGTTGCATAAGTAACTGGAGCTGAGAGAGTCGGCAGTACTCGCCGCTGATAGAGTGCCTGTATTAAAAAATTGCAAAAATAAATTTTTATAAATGTTTTCGTTTTAAAATTTTTACTACCTGTGTAACATTTAATTTAACAAGATTGATAGCACCACTTCTTTTTTTAAAAACATTTTTTACAGGCTCCATTTCGGAACGATGTGTTCTTTTACAAATCACAAAGCAAACTAATGATAAACGCAAAGTTGAAATTCTGAACAAAGTATGCGTCAATCCAATTACAATAAAACCTTAGAAGTGAAAAATGGTAATTATTCCAAACCTAGCTAAACTTATAAGATTTTATAAGGTATTTAAAAAAATACATTTTTCCAACTTACCAGTCGGTCGAACGATGTAATTTTTGAAATACTGCACCATGAGATCTCCTTCCCCTTTGTCTGCACCCAAATAAATCACCATGGGGTATAGATCAGGTTTCGATGTCACCTTCAAATCAACAATTTATAAATTTAAATACATGTAAAAAAGAATCATAATTTATAGTATTATATTATACTATTTTTCATTATTCATAACAATGATTTTATAAGTCCACAACGATTAAAATTTAAGGTAATTAAAGAACTTAAACAAAAAATACTTTCATAAAACCTACAAATTTCTATAATACCTCATTGTAAGGCGGCGGTGCCGGCTGAGCAGCGACCCTGCACAAAGATCCACACCTGCTGTATTGTGGAGGGTAGTAGCAACTACCTGCACTGTCAGCCTCAGAAGCAGGTGGTGCACCCCCACAGCCTCCACAACCTCCACAGCCCCCATGGCCCCCACAGCCCCAGCGCCATACACGCCGAAGCCGGCAACACCATGCCAGCGACAGCGCCACCACCACCATCAGCAACACCAGCCTAATTTATAGTATAGTTTCATAAGTAATTATATTTTTAACGATTAATATATCTTTAGATGCTTATATTGAATTTATGAAGAATTAATTTAATTTTATGGTTGATACTTATATAATTTACCATGTATGAAGTATACATATGATTGAAACGTGAAAGCAATATTGTATGTGATATTAATCGGATTAGTAGATTTTCTTTGTTAATCTCCATTCGACATTCGATTTAATCGGAAGCACGTTGTCGTTCATGAAAAGGTCGGACGATAAATCTTCTTTAGTGTCTTCCGCTTTGCTGAATATCGATGAAACATTAATAATATCGTTCAAGGTTCGATCGCATTGTAAGTTGCACGTAAATTGCACTCATCTATGTTTTCGTCGGAATTTTGGTTACTTTCTAAAGCTAAAATTTCGCAAAAATACTTTGAATTTAAAAAAAAAACTTTCATAGTTCATACATCTATTATGGAAATCGTTACAATTTTTCTTCAAAGCAAAATTGCTCATATTTTCGATTCGTTAAATTTCCGCAATGAAAATTTCACTCGCCTCGATGGAAAATTTAAATTCGCAACCCATGCGTGCATAGCGACAATTTCAATATCACATTAGATTTTTTTTCACACATTAAAAAAATAAGAAAAAATCGCGTGCTTTTACGATACGAAAAAGTCAAACGACTGATATACGGCTCACCCGACACAAAGAGTTCGAATTAACTCGAATTACGCCATTCGGAAAATGAATTCGGCGGAAGAAGAAAAAAACAACAATCGATACCGGCATTGTTATTATAGGACACGTCGAGCTTTCGTAGAAAACCATTAACAACACTCAATTCGGTCGATTGACCTTGTGAACTCGTGTCCAGGACCGCGAGGATCGTGACTCGGACCTCATAATACATCCTTGAATTGGAGCCAAGATCGTAAGAGTGCCGCAGTATGCTTACGTGTGCCCTAGAACTTTACCATAGTTTTTTCCATAGAAATTTTCATAATAAACGAATTTTTCAGTCAACAAATCGGAGAACTTGCACTTAAATTATGAGATCACTAATACGAGATGATTCATATGAAATTCTATGTATAATTTAAACTCAATTATGACTATGCAATTTGATTAATCAAATTTAACTTTCATATCATATCATAATTTAACATCACTCACTTTAATATAATATAATAAATAAACAAACGCGTTTTTTTGATCCGTTTTACGTTCTGTGAAGGTATTTTTTTTTTATTTGAAAACTTTCTGGTCCCCCTAATATATAATCCCTTTATATAATAACCCCTATATATAATAGCGGATTTCTGTGTGTGTGTTCGTTTGTTCGATGACGCTCGCACCTTTTTCGCGAATATGGTCTTTATATGCGTATACATTTAACGTCTATAATATGATGCTTATTACTTACTGCCTTTGCCTATATATCACAAACAAATAAAAAATGAATTATTTTGATTTTATCAATTAAATATTAAATATTCAAATCGGATACACATTTCGGCTTCACACAATCGGGTTTTCACATTTTATCGTTTTCCATTTCTTAACAAATCCATAGCCGATGTTATTAACATCGGGCCTATTTACTAGTATTATATAATTGTGATACATCGTTTATTAGAGAAAACTTTATTAGAGAAAAAACATAGATTAAATTCAATGACACGAGTTTTCAGAACTGCAAAAATTTAATACATATACAATGAAGAAAACATGAATTCAGAGTTTCACCGTATATGGTTTGAAGTTCATAAAAACATCGACTTTTCAGGACTTCTTCTCTTGTTTAATTAGCTTTATTCAATATTTATTAAAATAAAATCCTTATCGAATCCTTACCATAAGTAGTATTTGATGGGTGAGCTGATGACATAGTAGTTATCGACCGGATTCTTGGGACCGTATCCTGAGGAGGGTACGTACAAACAGCAGCCCTGGGCGCAGCATTCGTGGGGCGCCGTGCAGTGGTACCCTCCTGTGCATACTTTGCTCCACACCTTCGGAAAAACAATCAAAATACATCAAAAAATTGAACGTTGTTGTTTGCGAGCGGTAATTGATGGAGGCACCTTTGTCGCGCTCTCGTCTATGGCGACAGTCATGGTGCATCGTTGGGGTTTTTCTTGTTTGTTTTAATGGCGGTTTGGGTATTGGGTTGAAATGTTACGTGGATGTTCGTATTGTCTGTGGGTACGAACACGCAATGCGAACACGCGTGGCACACTAAAAGTTTGCATTTGGTCACTGAAATCACAGCATCCACATTATTTTCAGGCGGATAATTCAGGGGTGCGCCAACTTTCAATAGAGGAAAGTTGTTCAATGTTTTGTATGGAATCGTAGGAAATTTTCAATGAACGTTATAAATTTTATTTTATGATACATTTAAATGATTTTTATTCTTGTTTTTTTTTTTGCAATATCCATTGCAAATGAGGAAATTTAATAAAATATCAATGAAAAGCGTAGATATTTATAATATACGACCTAAAATTCTAAAATTATTACAAAGGTAGTTCAGTACTAGATCAACGGTACGCAATCGGTTCTATTAATGACCATCTCACTCTTTACTTATCACCAATGAACAATGCGAACCGGTGCGTTTGATAAGGCTAAACCATTATTTGTATAATCATAAAACGCCTACGATTAAGCATCATCGAATGAACCGATTTTCACCTACCACTAAACATAAGCGACAATCTGTAACCGCAAACCTTTAACCTTTACATTTGGCATTTAAAAAAACAAAATTTTAATCTCAGAACATTTCAAGATTCATCTTATCTCTACAAAACAACACAGCGATAAATGTCCAACTTTGCGACAGCACGTCAAAAAATCCTCAAAATAAACATTACATCATAAAAATTCCAAGATTCAAACCATCCCTAACGAAATAATCCCACCATTCCTCACTCACGCGACGCGTCACTCAACTTCAACAATAACAAAAAAAACCCAAAACAAACATCCCGAACCGAACCCTCGCGCGAAAAGAGCCATCGGACCACTAAACAATTCAAACGAAAGCCCCCGTTTGGCGACCCCTGGCCCAAATAAAGCGTCCGAGGAGGCGTCTGAACGTCGCGTGTGCTCAGCCCACCCTCGGCCTCCGCCCCCGGGCCCCCATGCGATCGATATCCGCCACCGTTCCCATAACCGACAAAGAGTTCCCATCGCACTCTTTCGGGTGGTAAACAATCGCGGGACGTGTCCTGTTTGGCATGCGTGTCCTTTCTGAGAAATTGTGTGCGAATTTGGTGTGTGAATTTTTAAAGGGTGCTCTCTTTTTTTTAAGTGTAGGAGTTTGTTTGTTTTATGTTAATGAGGATCGTTTGTTGTGTATGAGGGTTTAGTTTGTTTTGTGTAAATTATGCGATTGTTTAGACTTCAACAATGTATTGTTATAGGGAGGTCAAATTTAGCGTGATTTTCTTTTAGCGGTTATCCGGTATTTTTTTAATAATCGGAAAAAATAGCGAAAAAAAGGATACCGAAAATATTTGTATAATACTAGGTTTGAGACAACTGAATTTTTTTTTCTTAACGAAACCTAACCTAATCTAACTCCTAAATGCCTCAAGGTGTTAGGTTAGATTAGGTTGGGTTAGAAAAACGAAATTCATTTCAGTTTCAAACCTTGTAGTACCATATATTTTCTAAAAAAACATTTTTCAAAATTATTGAAACACAAAACCGGTTAATTACAGAACCATAATTCGGGTCATTTACCGGTTAAACGGTTTACCGGTAGTAATCTCCCTGCTATCGTATGTTTAATGTTTTTTTTTTATTTTCATATATTTGTATTTGAATAATTTCGATTTAATGAATTGAACTTTTATTATTTAAAGAGAATCGTTGAATCATTTTTTAAATCCTTAAATAATTTATATTCGTTTGAAAGATTTTCATAATAATTCGAAATTTTTTTGAATAATTAAATAATCGAGGGTTCAAGCAATGAAAATATATTTACCGATAGAAAATTTCATATAATTTTCATATATGAAAAACCAATTCAGATGAGATTTATTATGATCGGACTTATGTATACGAAAAAATTGAATTAATTTTCGTAAGCTCAATATTAATTTTCAACATAAAGGCCACATCAATATATTTTTTATATATGAAAAAAGCAATTTCTTCAAACATAATTCAAATTTTGTACACACATTATAATGTAACAAAAATTTTCTCTTTGAAAAAAAAAATATTAAAAAAAAAACAATTTATTCTTAGCTTCCTCAACAATAAAAAACAAAAACATTAAACCACATTTTTGTACATGAAAATCCCACTAACATAAGAATTAGCGATATCTCCCACACAGCACTCATCCGCCCCGACCCTTGCAGCCCTCGAGGGATTTCGCGAAGTGTTATGATTCGCGAAATTCATACAAACGCTAAAAGTCCCCGTTTTATAAATAATGAAAACCTTTTGGGAGCCGCCGATGCGCGAACGTTATCTTGCCGGAACCCTCGAGGAACTTTTCGCGTATGCGAAAGTTCACATTGTGAAATTTACGGTTGCGAAAATTTCGCGGGCTTTTCTTTATTCGGAAAAGGCTGCTCTCGGATGTGTATAGATGTGGAAAATGATCGCCGCTGTGATGTCGGATGTGCTCGGATATCTGTACCTGGCGCTAATAATAGAAAGTAAATTAACTTTCGTACGCGCAAAGCCTGGAAATGAAATTGTAGGATTTCGATAACGTATTTTTTTCTTTATTCCCGTATAAAATGTTACGTTTTGATACGATCTACGTGGTACGTAATATATTAAGGCGTATAATAAATACGATTCTCGATGTATAATTTGAAACGATGTAATTGGAAAAGCTTTCGATGAAGAAGATGTCTTTAAAAATAATATTTTAATTTATGTGAAATATGTATATTTAATTAGTTTTGAATATTAAAAAGAACGGAATTAAATAGTATTATATATTAAAATATGGTACTTTAAATGTGAGAATCAGACGATTTAATTTTTTTATAAGACTTTCTTATAGAAGTAAGATTTTTTTATAATACTACATTGATAATATATCATAATTTAAATACATAAGCGTTTTGAAAATGTCTTTTTATATTTTAAATTACGGGACCGAACGAATTTATCAATTCGAATAATTATAAACGGAAGTTCAAAATATTACATGTAAGATAATGCACTGATGGTTGACTTTGTTGTAATTTACAGCCCTTTAATCGCACCCTTTCTGAAAAATTAGCATTTTGAAAACCTTATTTTTTTTACGTTTTTCTGACAGGAGGTCAATTACTTGTACATAGTCAACCACTGATGAATTACCTCATAACCTATTACTTCCGAATTACAGAAGTTAATCCAATCTAATTTTAACATACAAATTGCGGATTATCTGTATAAGATTAACGATTGTACACACAATCTAATTAAGTAATTAAACTACGGTAAAACATTTCAGTGATACAGAATGTATATGAAACTGCGCAAAACCCGGAAGGTGTTTTGAAAATGTCGAAATCATTAAAAAAAAAATAATACACTATAACAATTTTAATCGTCTTCAAGAAAATGAATCGTTAACATAGAAATGTAATTATTTTTCCGTAATATATTATTATTTTCTAATAAATAGTTGTAAGCCTTGGTCTTATTTTGAATTTCATTTTCAGTTATTGTTTGTATCATGCGAATTAAATGCGAGTGAAAAAATTAATAGCTACAATCTAATGTGTAAATAAATCAAAACGAAACGGCGTCATGCGAATTTTATCGAAGAAATTTTTATGAAAAATTTAACCGGAAATTTAAAAATCTATATTTTAAAATAATTTATGAACAAAAAAACTTCGTGACTTTTTAAAAAATGTATAAATTTCCATACACACTAATTTTTTTTGTTTGAAATTAATGTGTATTAATACTCAATGCATTAATACAAGCTTTCAACGTAATTAGTACACTAAGGAAAGTGTTTTACTATTTTTACTGAACTATTTTTATAAAACACCATTAATTATTGAACAAAAAATATTGTAATTAAATTTATTCATTGGAAAAATTGAAAATATTTTCTATAAATACGATCACTACACATTGATGAATTACAAAACTAAAAACTTAACGTAAAATTTAATCTTTTCGCAACATTTCAAGACTAAAATACGAAACAAGATACCAAAATTATCGAACACACTTAAATGCGTCACAAAAACAAATTATACCAAAAAATCCTCAATAACAAAAATAAAAACACACACACATCATATCACACACATCAATCACTTCGAATCCATCCCATAACCGCGCACACTAAAACACCGTCCCAAAGCTCCATCAGACACGACCCCCATTCAAAGAACACCCCGCGAACCCACCAAAGCATCCCCGAAACCATTTTTTTCCATCACCGACCCCGCGACGACGAACGCGAAGGGGGCGAAAGACGCGCCGGAGGCCCGAGCTCGTGAAAAGCGGGAAAATGCCGGAAAAGCGACTGACCTTAACGGGGAACGTGATGTACGATCCGAAGAGGCATATCCGCCAGAGTGCCGTCTTCATATTCTTCCGGCCGAGGGTGTTTGTGCGCTAGCATTGTTTCTGTTTTGCGAGCACCATTTATGCGGGGTTGAGGGCGCACGCGCGCCCGCCATATTGCGGCCCGCTTTTCACTTTTCCCCCAACGTGCGCTTTTGCGCGGCGCCGTCATACTGTTTTTCGCGGCCTTGGTGGAATTTTTTTTGGATTTTGCTTTTTTTGGGTTTAGACTTGGGTTGTTTAAATTTTTATGTCGTTTCTAAGGTGTAAAATATGTATGAATATATATATCATTGCGGATACCTGTGTGTCAGTTCGTTCGAATGACGCTCGTGACTTTTGATAGTAATATGGTCTTTTTGCGTATACAGTTAACGTCTATAATATGATGCTTATTACGCTTGCGACTTCGATATTCTATTATGATCTTTATGCATATACAGTTAACGTCTATAATATGATCCTTATTACTTACTAATTACTGGCGTTGCCTATATGTCACAAACAAATAATAAATGAACTATTTTGATTTTATTAATTAAACTAGTATATAGGCCCGATGTCAATAACATCGGAATGTGTATGTGTTTATTTTAATGTCGATGCCTGTACCCGATTTGAATATTTAATATTTAATTAATAAAACCAGTTCATTTATTATTGTCACAATTGCGACATATAGACAAAGCCAGAGGCAGTTGGTAATAAGCATCATATTATAGACGTTAACTGTATACACATAAAAGTCTCGAGTGTCACACACACACACATGCAGAAATTCGTGATTATATATAGGGGATATTCAAATCGGGTACACATTTCAGGTTCACGCAATCGGGTTTTTACGTTTTATCGTTTTCCGGTTCTTAACAAATCCAAAGCCGATGTTATTAACTTCGGGCCTATTTACTAGTAATGATATAATAAGGCAAAAAATTAAATGGTCAGAATTTTAATCAAGTTTTGGTCAGAGTTGTAATCAAAAACGGTTAGAATAAAATGATGAATTGTCGGAATAAAATAATAAATGGTCAGAATTTAATAACGAAACGGTCAGAATAGGTTAGGGTTCTTAATATTATTCTGACCATTTGATATAAATTCTGGCAAACCCAGTTAAAATTCAGACCATTCAATATTTATTCTGACCGTTTTGATTAAAATCTTGACCAAAACATGATTAAAATTCTGACCAATGTCAAATAAATTCTGATAAAGGGGATAAAAATTCTGACCAAAATCGTATTTAAATTCTGACCATTTGAATAGTAACAAACAAACAATTACACAGAATCCGAACAAACATACCCAATCCCTCAACCAAAAAACACCATTTGAAACGTCACTCTGACGTCACGAGAAAATTCGCGTGGGCCACACACAATATATATAAAGTCTTCATTTGGGCATTCGCAAAAACAACCCCTGCGCCTGTCCACGCCCACCAGTGCCCATAATTCAATACATTTCGGGGCTGGGGAGGTTTTTTTTATTATTTTCGGTAAATGCTAGACTATGTGGGTAATGCGGCTTCGCGTGGTTCGATGTTAAATCGTTCGGAAAAGTCGGGTATGTGAAACATTTTTTCGATGGCTTTATATTGTTTACGGATCAGTAAGCCATATTGAAAAGTTAGCCGGGATTGAAGAATGGGGTATTGTGATTGGTCGTTTTTGTAAAAATCACTAATGAGTATGTGTTTGAAATAAAACGTGAACTGTTCAATACGTGGAACCTGAAATTTTTGACTGTCGAGAGTTACTAAACATATACGTACATAAGTTGGCTATTATATAAAAATATTATATTACTGAACGACTTGAAATTTTTGGTACTTTCCCATTAGACTGGCGCAAATGGCCGGCACATCCACGCATATACAAATCGTGAATTTGTAGCCAAGGTTTAAGTACGTGTATATTATTTTGAAATTCTATGTTTTGCACTTGTAATTACAATTTAAATAAATTTAGCGTTTTCGACTGAGAAATGAGGCTTTTGTTCCCAACCCCCTACGTTCAGTTATATTATAATAAAAGGAAAGTGAAAGTAAATTTTATAGAATTTTAAAATAACAAACTTTCAATAATAAACACATTTGACTGATTGTGCGACTCGCGACATTTGCACATAACCTTCGGTTTTTTAAAAAGTGAACGTTATATAATTTCAAAAAAGTGCAAAAACTACATCTAGAATACAAATTCACGATTTGACAGCTAATGATTTCTATAATATATTATATAATGTGTGCGAGCGTCTAATGGAAAAGTACCAAAATTTATAATAACGATCGAAACGTATTTTAAATACAAACTCGAGCATAATCTCTATAATTTTACAACTACGATACGTTGTCGTTTTTCCTGTAACTCCATTGTTGTTCAATCATCCAAAATGATCAAAATGATAAACGCGCATTGATAAAAAAAAAACGAGTAAACGATGAGATCATGATAGAAATCGTAGAGCGAAACATAAAAATTATATTACCAAAAAATTTCCATGTAAAAATAATCGTCGAACATTCAAAACAGAACACATTCGATAAACAAATCGCATCAACAAAACGGAAATCGAATGTCGCTTCGTGCGAAACTTAAACAACGTCCGTTCGACGACAAACCAAACATTTACCTCGAACTTGAAAACATATTTTCGCACGGCCTTGGCGCCAATTATTTCAAACGTTTCGAGAGTTTTTAACGGCGTTAAAGTGTCGATTTTCATTGTCTATTGTATTGCAACGTGCACGTTAATATGACCGTTTCGCATTCGCGTCGTGTACCGAGGAGATTATTCATTTCCTCGAATTCAGCTCGTCGACATGTTGCTAATTCAATCTTGGACAATTTTGCAACATTGTATAGCGACTGGATAGATGATATATATATATAACGATAGATGAATTTGATATCGATTAGTTAAAATTTTGAAACTATCAAAGATATATATGAGCCGTTATATAATATTAACTGGAAGATTGTTATATAAATGGAATTGAAAAACTGCTCGAACGATAGAATTATATGTTTAATGAAAAAATTCCCTGGCGATATACGGGCCACCCTAATATATGAAAGTGGTATAAATGAAAATATTGAAAAAAACGAGTTAAACCTAGATATAAGTTAATATGGAAGTCCGTTTAGTATGTTTCTAACAAAGTCAACATATTATAATTTCTATTTGAATATATTGAAAGATATTTTGCTGTGAAATATTATTGCATATCTTTTCTATTTAAAGTGGCATATTTCCATTTATTATTTAAGCTCATAAACCGACATTATGTCGTCAATATTTGGAACTCATAAATTAACTATGTACTAATATTATTGCCAATACTAATAGGATGTGCCTATTTACAGTTACAGCAACTGCAAATAGCCAACCCAGTTGAAAAAAATCTCAGTGGCAATAAAAAATTGTTAGTTTTTTGGTGATATAGTTTAATTGACTAACGATGAGATGTTTGAAAAAAATTCCTGCTTGCAGCGTTATTTCTGCCTTACTTCTACAATTGTTTGTTGTAGAAATATAGATAAACTACTATATAGGCCCGATGTTAATAACATCGGCTGTGAATTTGTTAAGAAACGGAAAACGATAAAATGAGAAAACCCGATTGTGTGAACCCGAAATGTGTACCCGATTTGAATAT
>JAOXNN020000055.1:6198688-6289290 GCA_028571205.2 Hydropsyche betteni | reverse complement strand
ATATTTATTCTGACCTTTTTGATTAAAATTCTGACTAATGTCAAATAAATTCTGATAAATGGGATAAAAATTCTGACCATTTAAATAGTAGCCATATAATAAAAGAAGCAATGTAAATAAAAATGGGGGGTGTGAAAGGAATTCCGGTGCGGTGCCCCTAGTAACTTTTTAATATGTGATAAGGATAATGTTATGTTTTATAATCAAGATGGAATAAATTATTCAAAAAAAAAAAATTTGGGCAATGTTGGTCTGAAATAATTTTTCGAAGAACTTGAAAAACTGAAATGTGTGAAAATTTTTTTTTATAGCTGAAACGGTTTAAAATTATCAAAAAAAATATTTATAAAGCTAAAGATAATTTAAAACTAATCTTTGGTTTGAAATATTTCAATCTTCAGTTGTTTCAGTCTCTAAATTATATTATTAGATCTATTTACTGATTGAATTACATTAGTAGCATGTTTATTAGTGACGTTTTTTTGTAAATTAAAACTGCATGGACTCGTATATAATAGTTTGTTATATGAAATCATTTGGACAATTTGGGATCCTTGACGTCCTAAAAAATTCATTACCAAGATTAAAGTTTTGAAAATATAAATAAAAATGAATAGGTAGTAAGAAAAATGTTTTTTGAACGATAGTATTTTTATACGGTAACCAATAATAAACGCACGACAGTTGAACATAGCATATCAAAACATTGAATATACTCCAATTTTCACATTCAAAAAATAAATCTCACTAGGTTTTCTGATATTCTAAATAAATTTGAAATCTTATCAGAAGTCTCGAAACAGATTCATCAAATAAAAAAAAATAACAATTTTTAAAAGGGTGTGGCAGAAAGTAGACAAAAAAATACAAATCGGCAAAGTTCAATGTGACAGCTGACAGCGAATGGGAAAGCGTGTCGAACTGTCAAAAAGTAAATAAAAACGACAGTCTGTCACGGTATTTTGGCGGATAGAGAGCGATACGTGTCACTGGACACGTGTCAACTTTTAACTATTCCATATTGAATCGTAAAGGCATGGATATTTGGCGGTCGCTGGTCCTCGTATTAATTATAGCGGCCGCCGCTCATGCTTGGGACGATGGTGATTTCGAAGTGTTCGATGCTGTCGAAGAAGTTAACCAAAACTTTTATCAGTTTATGGGTATCGAACAGGTACATGAATATGTGAAAATATTTTTCGAATTTGAATGTTTGGTTTTCAAACTATTGACAATACAATATACAACATATGTAAAACTATTACATATGTTTTAAATGTTTCGTTTTATCAATACAATATTTATGATGAAACTTTATTTGATTGTTCTAGGATGCATCAGCTTCGGAGATTCGAATTGCTTATCGCAACCTAACCCTTAGACTACATCCTGACAAAAATGATTCACCTGATGCAGATGTACAGTTTAGGAATCTAGTCTCTATTCATAATATTTTAAAAGATCCTGCTAAACGCGAAAAGTATGATTTATTCTACATAATTCTTCATTTTTAAAATTACTCTATATTTTAAGTAATTATAAATTTTTATGACATAATTATAGATACAATGATGTTCTCAAAAATGGCCTTCCTAATTGGAGATCAGCTGTATATTACTACAGACATGTACGAAAAATGGGACTAGTTGAGATGTCAATAATTTTGTTCATTATAATAACGATTGGACAATATGCAGTCGGTTGGGCTGCTTATGCAGAAAAGCGCTATTTTACAGTATAATATTTTGTGATTTCTTAAAGTTTTAATATAATTTCATGTGCAAATCATATTTATATTTATTATACTCTTTAGGAACAAATTTTAGTGAGTAAATTAAAAAAAATTCAGAAAAAATCTGTGCGTGGAGCTCCAGTTGGAAGTGAACTAACAGACCTAATTCCAGAAATTCCTACGCCCAGTATAAAAGATACACTTCCATGGCAAATACCACGTTTTTTCATTAGGATAGTAACAGGATTTCCATCTTTTATTAGATCTATTCCAGAATATTTTGCTGAAAGAATTAGAAAACAATTGGAAGAAAAAGAAAGGTAATTATTTTTCACAAATACAATACGATTACTTGAATGTCAATCATTTTGACACCATATTTTTATTGCAAAAGAATCGAAAAAGAAAAGGAACGTCTTCTTAAAGAAGAAGAAGAAGCAGCAAAAGAAAAAGAATTTCGTAGCTTAAGACGCAGAAGACATGGTTTTAAGCCTCCTGAAAAAACAGATTCTGATGAAATCGGTTGTTTCTTAGATCCCGTAGATGAGCCAGAAAAACCAGTGTTGTTCAAGGTAATAATATAATTTATCAAAGTGAGACTGAACTTGTCATATTTAAGAAATTATAAGTGGAAAACAATTAAATCTTAAAACATGTGATTGGCTGAAATTGTGTACCTTTTCATGAAAAATAAATTTCAAATTCAGCCAGCTCCTGTTGTGTCTGGAGGCTTATGGACAGATGATGATTTATCAGAACTAGTAAGACTAGTTAAAAAATATCCAGGGGGTACATCTGGGAGGTGGGAAAAGATTGCTGAAACAATGGGCCGAAATGTAGCCGAAGTAACTCATATGGCTGCTAAGCTCAAAGAAAATTGTTATAGAGTCCCTGGACATGAAAGCACTGGTGATGATATACCTGGTTTAGAAATTACAAAAAAAGTACAGCTTTTTATTTTTAATACTACTGAAAATAATAATCAGATTGATAACATTCATATTTATTATTAGGTCAAAACAAAAGGTGGACGAGTCACTTCCTCTAGTGCCAACACCGCTACTGAATCCATTTGGACTCAAGTACAACAAAAAGCATTAGAAAATGCTCTTGCCAAATACCCTCGTGGAGGAGCTTCGGACAGATGGGAAAAAATAGCAAAATCTGTACCAGACAAAACTAAGGTATATTCTATTCAGATAGTAGAAAAAAATGATCAATTTAATTTTTGTTTTTTTTTTAAGTTATACAATTATCACTTAATTTTTAGGAGGAATGCATGCTAAGATTTAAGTATCTAGCAGAACTAGTAAAGAAACAGAAATCAGAAGAAAATAATGAAACGATTGTAAATCCTGTTGAATCAAATGGTAATAATTCTACTGAAGTATCAAATTCAAATATAGAATCGACCGTTGATACCAATGATAATGATCATTCAAAATCTGACTAAAGCCTGCATGTGTTAATCATAAATTAATTGATTTTTTTTATGGCACTCAACTTACTAAGGCTGTGATTTAAATTGTGCAGTACTGTTTGTTTTTATTTTTTTTTATTTGAGTTTTAGGTTTTCTGCAATATATATTTTTTTTTTCAATTTGAATATCTACTCATTGGCAAGTCAGTTTTTTTTAAAAACCAGTTGAAGATATATGTTCTAAAAAAAATTCGACTACATAAATTCATTAGTGATTTTAAAAATAATAAAATTATTTTATTTTATAAATATTGTATATATTATAAAATTCAGGATGTTTTTCATTATTATTATTTCGTTGAATCTGGAAACATAATTTATTTTAACTCAAAATATTTGAATATGTAAATAAAAATGATCTAGACTCAACTGTATCAGTTGATTCATCATCTGATTGAAGAAACAAAAATTAAAAAAATATTTTCAAAGAAGACTTTTCGATGCAACCTTAATTTTCCTTTATCAAATTTTCACCTTTCACTTTATTTTAGAATAATAAAAAAAAACAATATAAAGAAAATATATTTATTTTTCTCATTATGCAATATTTAATCATATTATAATAACACTTATATTTATTCTGTTAAAAGTATATTCATATTACTAAAAAATATATATTCTACCGTAGTTTCATAATTTTTTATATAAATTCAACATCATCTAAATATGAATCACTTTCAGGAGCTAGCTTAGCCCTCCCTTCAAGTCTCGGCGAAATCTTTCTTCCATGTTTGGTACTCTTTGAAACTGTTTCACCAACACATGCTTGACATTCGCATGCACTTGGTACTTGTATCTCCGTCATGAAAGAATGTCTATCTTCACAAGTCAAACGAACTCTGATGTTACTGTGTCCTTTTGTTTGACAACATTTGCAATCCGTTACATATGTAAAAGTTTCTACAAAACACATATTTATTTGAAAATATTTCTATTCGAAAAAAATTAATATATGACACATAATATTACCTGAACTGTATACAGTTCCAGAATTACATGAACCGCGACACTCTTTGAATTCAGGAATTGGGTCTTCATTAACACATATTCCATGACTTCCCACTAATCGTTTCACCAAGCCTATAGTTTTTTTAGGAAGCAACTCTTCTGAGATACAAGAACCTGAAAGAAATTATATTTACAATAGAAATAATCCGAAAAAACATACATCATATTAAATAGGTTAATTTTATATCTACTTTGAGACATAGCAGTAATATTGCAATATTTGCAGCATCCTTTGATATAAATGTTATTCAAATCACAACCAGTTATATCAGGACATACTTCTTGATTGCTAGTAACAACTAAGTTTTCTGATTGACTTTCACAAGAAAACTCAGTACATTTATCAGGTGAATGCCATACTTGTTCTAAAAAAATAAAACTCAAAAAAATGATAATAAAACGCTAACAACCAAAATATAGTATAATATATACCTGGCTTATATAGTACATCGTCTACAATACAAGCAGTTTGAACACATTTCCCACAGCATGTATGAGGATCTTTTGAAATTATATATTCCCACCCTGCAGGACAATCGGTATTACAAGCTTCGAATGATTCCTTTTTAACGAGTTCTCCATTACTATCGCGTGTGCATGTAACGTTTTTACATGGATCACCATTTGGATCATTCCACGATGACCCTTCCTGCATTTTAAATTATAATATATTGTATTTTTTTGATTATACTATAAGTTGTTATATTGAGTTTATACCTCAAAAACTTTCCCGTCTATTAAACATGCAATTGGGATAATCTTCTTACAACATTCGCCATCTACTGATATTTCTTTGAATTTAAATTCTTCCTTTTGAATGTCGTTTTTAACTGGACAATTGACTTTGATTGATTCTACTTGAACCTAATCAAACAAATTGTGAATAATTTTTGATATTGAAATAAATATATATTTCAAAACGAATTAACCACTTACTGTTCCTTTCTTATCTGAACATATATTTTTTGTGCAATAATCTTTCGAAGTCCATTTCTCTCCTATATTACGCTCAATACCATTTACAATACATGCGAATGGTACACATTCACCACAACATATTGTAGGATCTTTTGATGCAACATATTTTGAACCCTGTGACCATCAAATTAAAATTTATTATAAAAAACACAAAATACAGAGATAATAAACAAAACTCGGCAATATACCTTTTTGCATGTCTCATCACAATGTTTTACATTAGTTTGTTTTTCCAGCATTCCATCACCTTTAGAAACACATTTAAATGATTCACAAGGATTATCATCTGATTGCCATGTTTCATCGATCTATTCAATATTAATTAATTTAGTTATAATATATGTGATCAAACATTAACTAAATTTTACTATACATACTTCGTATATTTTGTTCTTCACTTTGCACGCAATTGGTGTAATATTTTTACAACATTTTCCTTTCACTGTAACTTCTTTAAATTCATAATCATTCTTTTGGTTTTCAGGTATAGATGGACAAGTAATACGATCTGACTGCACTTGTACCTAAAATAAAATATTTATTAATTACAAATACCACTGAAATCTTTTTTAGATTTTATTTTTTAAATATTTATGAATACTAACTGCTCCATTTTTGTTCAAACAAACGTAGCTAATGCAATAATCGTGAGAATACCATTTTTCTCCAATTTCATATTCTTTATCATTGATCACACAAGCAAAAGGAATACATTCTCCACAACATTTTTCTTTAGGATTAACCGGAGACACATATTTCCATCCCTAAATAAATAGAACATATTACCTATCTTATAAAAAATTGATATCAAATAACTTCTTTTTTTGAATATACCTTTTTGCATTTAGTTTCACAATGTTTTACACTAGTTTGTTTTTCTAGTGACTTGTCATCTTTCATCACACATTTGAAAGACTCACAAGGATTAGTTTCAGAAGGCCACATTTCATTTATCTATACACATTAAATTTAAGATAACATAAATTGCGATTTAAAAAAAATCAAGAATCATAAATTGTAAATATTTATGTATACTTTATATATTTTTCCATTTAACTTGCAAGCAATTGGCTTATAGATTTTACAGCATTCACCATCAACAGAAATTTCTTTAAATTCATAGTCTTCCTTTTGATTTGCTGATATAACAGGACAATTAACTTTTGATGATTGTACTTGAACCTAATCAATATTATTATCATCATTATGATTTTTATCATTATTGATTAATCTTATTTAGAAAATAACATATTTTTAATTTAAAAAAAAAAACCTTTACTAACCGTTCCATTTTTGTCGAGGCAAACATATTGTTTGCAATAATCCTTTGAGGTCCATTTTTCTCCAATATTACGTTCAACATTATCTACCACACAAGCGAATGGAATGCATTCACCACAACATTTATTCGGGTCAGTCGATGGTACATATTTCGAACCCTTAAGAACATTTTAGCATATTAACATAAAATAACAACTTTTTAGAATAATTTATAGAAATGTTAAATTAATTTGGATTTTTCGCATACCAGATTACATTTATCGTTACAGTCTTTAGTATTTTTTTGCTTTTCAAGTGTCCCATCTTCTTTAAGTACACATTTAAAGGATTCACAAGGATTGGTTTCTGATATCCATTCTTCATCTACCTGTTGCAAAAATCATTAATATTAAAATCAATAAGACAATCTTCATATTATATTTTAATATAACAAGACAAACTAGAACCTTATATATTTTATCGTTTTGTTTACAAGCAATGTATTTTGGTTGTGGACAACATGTGAATGGAACTCCATTCGATTCAATTTCAAAATCATCTGTTGATGATATTTGTGGGCATTGAGTCACAGAACAAACTGCTCTCATTTTATCATTATGTTTTTTACAAACACACGATCGACATGGTCCATCTTGCCAAATAGCGTTGATCTATTAGTAACAATATAAATAAATAAAAGAAATTCTGAAAATGCTTCAAAAGTGAACTAGGTAAAAAAAATCACTGTTTTAGAAAAGGTTTCAACATCTCCAGGTTTTCTTTTGATTTCACCGCCTTTTTGTGCTGCATCGTATTCCATATCATATAAACATTTATTAGTAGGAGGTTCTAAAATTTTAAAAACATTTTTAAGATTGATTAAATCAATGAAAAAGTTTCTTAATATAAATAACAGACTGAAAAATATCACATTATATAGATTATAAACTGGTTATTTAATATATTTGAAACACAAACTGTTACGTACTATAAAAATATTATTTGAATTATTTACCACAACTGTATTTAGGACAACAGTCTTCTTCCTTTTGAGTATATTTCACATTATAAAATCTTGGACATTTAGGAGTTTTGGGACAAGTTTCATGTTTGCAAACGTATTTAGCTTTAGGACAACAACCAGAGGAATCAATTTCTTTCACCATTCCAGGTTCTAGTGATTCTGTTTCTGATTTAAGATCGATTTTGTCACATTCTTCAAGTGGTTTGCATGCTAAAATAAATTTTGAGTTAAAATGGATAATTAATATTGATAAATAATTTAAAAAAAAAAAAAAAAAATATATATATATATATATATATATATTTCTTACCGCAAATATATTGAGCACAATTATCAGACATTACTTCTAGTTTCATGATTTGACCAAATCCACATGATATTTTGACAGGATCTGGACATTGAGTTTCTTTCGTTGGTTCTGGAACTATACATTATTTATGGTAATTAATATTTACAAAACAAAAATTTCAAAAATATATGCATAAATTGAAAATCTTGAATAGAACTTCATAGCTCAATAAAAAGATATATTGAATTTATTCTTATCTTTAAAATAATGATTCACGAATCATGTATGAGTACTATTTAATTTCTTACCACACACAAATTCAGGACAACATTTTCCTAGAACTTTTGCAATTTGTTGTGCTTTAAAGCCTTGTGTACAAGTCATCGCTTGAGCGCAGGAACGTTCAGTACAAGTAATTTTGCTTTCTTTGCTGCAAGTGCATTCTGTACAATCATCCAACTGCCATGTATCACCAACATAATGACCATCGGAATCGCATGGTGAACATTTAGATTCTTCGACACATTCACCATTATTTAATACCTTTATGAGCAATAAAAAGATAAACAGAGTGTATTGGTTGATTATCTTAATAATAGAAAAATAATTGTTTACTTCTCCTGGAGGGCAGAAACAACCTTCATTTATAGATGTAGAACATGATCCTGGATCTTTTGTATATTTTTCATAATTATCGCAAGTAAGCTGACAACCTATTTCGCAAGGTTTGTATTCTAAACCTTTTTTACTATAAAAAAAGCATAGTGGTAAAAGAAATTATTTCAGGAAAAAAGTGTAAGATAACAGCAAATTACCAATCATATGGACATAAAGAATCCCTTCTCCAATCCAAACAAATTCCATGTACTCTACACTCACGTGCATAGGCTTCTAAACTATTGCATACATCTGCTTTTTTGGAATCTGAACAAAGGTCTTGTTGACAAGAATGCAAATAAGGCTCTGGTTCCACTACCAAATGACACTAAAATAAAAAATTAAAATAAATAAACCATGAAAATATTTTATGAAAATATAGAATATAGAATTTATATATGAGAGACCTTTCCAAATCTGGCTGGGTCTAAAATTTTAGAACACGGATCTTCATCTTCTGGTAAGGGCCAACACTCTACTTTTGGTTTTTCGAAACATTCTTTTGATTTTATTCCCATTTTATCTAAAACAAAAGCAGGAGCTCTCCATGATGCTACATCTGCTGAAAAGTCACCAACTTTTTCAGAATTATCGTTTCCGCAATCTCCACAAATTCCTTGAGTACCATATTGATAAAAATACTTTGGTATTCTGACAGAAAATGCCATATTATGGAATACAAGAGACAACTGAAAAAAAAACATAAAATAAGAATTAAATACAAAATGGTTTACGAAATACACAATTATAAATTTATGTGAGAAACAGATTTGAATTTAAAAAGTATGATAATTTCACCTCGAAATGAAATTCTTTTATAGTCACAGTTATATCATTTCCTGATATTTTTTGTATTTCGATCCAATCATTTTCTAGTGGAAAACGTCTTATTTTTTTTTTATCCACAAATATATCCAACTGAAATAATTTAAAACAAAAAAATTGTATTATTAAATACCTTTATAATATAATTTCATATTTAATGTAAGTTGTACTCATACATCATTTTTATTTTTCTTTATGATAGTATCACGTCCATTGAATAATAAATAGAATCCTGTTGTGCAAGAAGATTTCTTATCATCTTGGCATTGATCTTGAACAACGTATAAATTGAATTTAAAATTGGAAGACATTCCCATATCTTGGAAAAGTGTATATCCACATTTGCCGTCGAATGTTACATTACGATTGTCAAATGTCAAAAACTGGCCTTTTCCCAAACCATCACATGAACCTATATAATCAAACACATCATATAATAAATCTCCTCAAATGAATTATTTATATATATATTAAAAAAATAAAAACGAAAATAAAACTGACAATCTCGACAATCTGTTGCGTTAATACATTCATCTCCTTTTCTAATAAGTCCTTCTGGACAGAAACATCCTGAAAAACAAACACCAGGTGCTTGTGGACATTGTTCGTTTTCACCCATCGAAGTACATGTCGGTTCACAACTACGTTTATAGCATTCGTAGTGCACTAAAGGAGCAGGACAAACTGCAGCTAAAAATATATTGATAAAACACAATATTAATATGAATTTCAATAAAATTGACTACAACTCATTTGTAACATTAAAATATCTTACGACAATGCATAACATTTCGCCATGATTTTAAATCTACTGCAGGATCTGCAGCAAGACAATCCGTTACATATGATTGGAAAGCAGCACATGTACAAGCCATGCGTTTAGCTACATCAATTTCATTAGTCAAATTTGAGTCACTTTGTAAACAGTTACAAGTATTTTCAATACATCTAGCGCGATTTAGTTCTTCATCTAATAATAGAGCACATTCATCGAAGAATGGTGTACTAAATTACAAATTATAAATGTTTGTAAATTACCATTATGGATTATATTGAGAAATTTAACAGGTTTATAAAATTATAATGTATCACCTTATAAAAGAACAAATATTATAAGCCACTTCTTGAATATTTAAGGGACAAGCCGGATTTCTACATGTGTCAAGAGTATCTTTATGTGCCCAACTATCTCCAAATTCTTCAGTTGACAAAGCTTGAGAACCGTCAGGTTTTCGTCTATCATCCTCTTGTTTTCCATTATAAAATCCGCATAATCCATCAATACGTCCATATAAATGACCCGAAGCCTAGAGTAAAATATGTTTTTCAACATATAACTTATTTTAATTATTAACAGATTGTATAGACTTACCCCAAGTTTAACATTTCCTTCAAAATCGTAAATAACCCAAAATCCATATTTAGATGAAACGAAAAACAAACTATTTCCTAGTCGCGAAATAATAAATGTTTGTGTTTGAAATCCTATTTTTCTTGTTTGGTCTACTGTATAAAAGTAACCGTTATATTCTACACTTAAATCTGGTCTGAAACGTATGTTGTCTAATCCTTGTGTAATTACAATCTCGTTGACGCACACATTTTTAGTGCAATTTTTTTGCACTGCAAAGGAGAAATTGAAAATTATCCTGAGAACATAAATAATAAAAAATAAAAATAATAATCAAATACCTGATACATCCCATGTATTATCGTCTGCATCTCTTGCCAATATATGATCGCAAATATCATATTGGTAATCAGTTCCATCAAATGTATTGATGGTTCGACATGTTACGTTGCATACTTTATCTTGCCTTGGAGGAGGTACACAAGAATACCTATACAACATTTAAAATTAATAATACAAAAATATTTACAAAAAAATTGTTACATTTATAAACAAAACTATCATTATACTTTGGACAGTCATATTCATCCAATTCGTCATTTTCCAATTTCAAAATGTACTCATTGGGACATTTAGGAGCTGGACAAGGAGGTAAAGTAGGTTTTACACCTGGTCTAATTAAAACAGGAGGAGGACGAGATGATACACAACGCCATTCGATGCATTCTTCAGGTTTGCTTTCCAATGCTTTTGTTGGTTTGGCCAATGTTTTTCTTTGTATCGGAAGTTCTGCTACGTATTTTGACTTAATTCCTATGGTTAAAAATTCATTCAATTAATTCATACTCATAATCTAACTATAGTGATAATTTTTACAGCACCTCCTTTAGTACCACCCATTCCACCAGTTTTAGTTGATCCTTTATAGTAGCGCATATAACTTTGTTTTGCTGATTTAGCAGATTCACCAAAAATGGATCCCGAAGCCAAAGAAGAGTCATCAGTCATCAAATCGAATTTTGTGTTTTTCGGCTTCTTTTCTACAATTTTGTATCCTTTTTGACATTTTGGAGTTGGACAAGTCTTCTCTAAAGCTATTGATCATTTATTTATTATTACTTTAAAAATTTGTATCTAATTAATTATTTTATAGAGTATTAACACACATTCTATTGCCGATGTTGTGCTTTCTGTAGTTGTATAACAATCTGTCTCATCATCAGGACAATTTTTCACACCATTGCACCAAAGTTCTTCTGGAATACAAATTTCACTTGTAGGACAGATACGTTGACCGTCCGGACATGGAGAACATGTGCAATCGCAGCTGATAGTTGTTGAACGTATGAAGCCCTATAATATTCACTTTTTTTTCATTCTTTTCCAATTTTGTTTTTAATTTATATTTAAAATTCAAAATTACCTCTTCACATTTTGGACAACTTTTTTTAGCACATTGTGATATACCTCCTAATTTGCAAATACATAATTCACAATTTTCTGCTTCATATTTTGCTCCGACAGCATACCTAGAAAATTCATTTTTAAATGTGATGAATAATAAACTATTTGGTCTAAATTGAAAATATAAAAAAGATTAAAAACTAACTTTATATGGCCCACGACACAAGGACATTCCATTTGTGAAACACACTTATGACCATCAAATAATTCATTTTCAGCACAATTACAACCTTCAGATGGTGAATCGATTCCTTTGCATGTAGTACAATGATCGTCTATTTCAATTTCAGAGCCGACTGTGAAATGTGATAGTGGTTCTTGTTCCACTGCATGGCAAAAATTTATTTTAATATTAAACAATTTAAAAATTTATGACCTATGATATTTTTATAATACGGCCTATAATTGTTTTTTCAGGTAAATAAATTATACATTATAACTATATGTCAAATTGACAGTCAACAGTTCAGTTCAGTTCAGCTTTGTTAAAGATACAGTTTTCCATCAATTATTAAATTTAAGCTACAAGTTGGTAAATAGAAGCAATCATGTTCTGATGGTCTGGTAATGAGATATCTGGCAATGGTTAGTTTTTTTAAAATTCAAACTTTTTAAGAATTACTTTCATCTTATAACTGTAGTGAACACACGTGATAAGATAAAAATAAAATTGCACAAACTTCCAATGACATATTAGAAAGTTTTTGCCCTTCAGTGGGCAACTTATAGGGTGTGTATGTTAATGACGATAAAATAAGCAATAACATATTAAATATTATTATTAAATTTGCAATAAATAAATGATCGATTGACTAACTTTTGTACGGTAGGAAGCATCCAATTGGCTCTACTCTCATCTGAATATTTTCATACCATTTGGTGGGTATTATTTTTACATACTGTGCTTGGATTGGTAAATCAAAATAGTTAATAACATCACTTTTCTTATCGAAATTTGCAGGGAATACTTTTTCGATTTTGTTTTCATTTAAAATTGGATTCCAATTAGAGCCATCTGATGAGTATTGAATGTTGTAAGCTGACACCCAACCTTTGGGTCCTCCTTTCGATTTGATTCCAGTCAAATTTCGGTCATCCAAAAAGTTGAACTTAAAAATTTAAAAAATAAGTTTAATTAAACTAAAAAGAATGTTAACGTCATATTTTTATCAGTTTTACTTTCAAATGAAATAAATCAAATCATCGTATTTTCATAAAATTGGAAAACTACAAGTCTCTGGTAAAATATATTTTTGCAATTTATTATATTTATTAAACATGTTACATTTATTGAATATATTCCATCTGATTTTATAAAACTAAAGGTAATTTTAGGAATTTTAAATATTATTCAATATTTTTACCTGAACCCATTCACCGGGAGAATTAGTAAGAGGCTGCCATGCACTGTCTGACTGTAGAATACTTAACTGTGCAGGTAAAAATCCAGATTTATGGGAGCTAACAGTTATAGATGAAGCTGGAATAATTTTTTCTCCAACACCCATAGGATCCACACATTTTTTTGGTTCAACCTATGTAATAAATAATATATTAAAGAAGTATCTGATATTAATCAAAAATATTCAAACCTTGTTTACCTCAGTTGATGTCATCATTATAATAGGACTTTTGGTTGTTATTTTTATTTTACGTCGCCTAGACTGGAAGACTTCTGGAATTTCCTCTTCAACTGCAATCTCCGGAATTTCAATTTCTTCGGAAGCAGTAGACGTTGGAACCTCAGTACATCCGATAATATCAAGCCTTACAGAAATAGTATCATGCCAAGTAAGCGGTACAACTTTAATGACTTTTGCTTCAAACGGAATATCAAACATTTGCTTTATGGGTGTATCATGGTCAATTGGTCCTCTAAATATCTATAATATAATTCAGTATCATATATTAATTATAAATATTTTCATAATTGAAACATTTTACTTGATTTATTCATTACCTTTGGAGATTTGGTTTTTTTACTTTTCACATAATCAAATACTTTACCATCATCACCATACATAACATTATAGCTAGTAACATACTGATCATACAAAGGACTTCCTTGCATTGTGATGCCGTATAAGGGTTCTTTTCGGTTCAGTTTAAATTGTATATATGGTTTTTTATCTGAATCTTCTGGAGACCAACTACCGTCTAGAAGAAAAATTATAAATGAAAAATAGTTTTATGATTGAAAAATAATTGTTAACAAAACAAAACAAATTGAAAAAATATTTCCAGATTTAATATTACCTTTCCCATTTAATTTTGCATATTTGGCTTTAAAATATTTGCCTGCTTCAGAACTTGCTGAAATTGCTTGGTCTCCTAAAGGTAGTTCATCATCCCATAAAACACTTGTATATCTTGATATTCATAAAATAAAATAATAAAATATACCGGAAAAATACATTAATCTAATTGATCAATCAATCTAAAAGCTTTTGTTTTCAAATGCAGTATTGTTTTAAAATACAATATTTTTATTTTTATTTATTAACAAACACCAAATTTTCATTTAAAATTTACTAGAGGCATAAAAATAAGGAAATATTAAGAAAAGAAAGCCTAATAAATTGTTTTTAACAAAAAGCATTTAAAAATAACAGCTAATTAGAAAATAAAATATTTTGTCGAAAACTTACCCATCGGGATGGCATTCGGGTGGAGGAGTCTTTGTTGTGAAAGAAGGAAGGAATGATCTGCTTTCATCTTCGTCGTATGTACGTGTTGTAAAATCAGTAACTTTCAAAATATGAGGAATATTGAATTTATGCTTCATTGAATTCACTTCTGGTTCCTCTTCTTCTATGATCTCTTCAATTGGACCAAAAGTAGAAGAAGGTAAAGATCCTGCCATAACGATATGTGAACTGATTTCTTCACATAATGATTTATCACATGTATAGTGATTTTGTATACATTGGCATGTTTCACAATGAGATTCTTTCACAACTTCTCCGGGCTAATATATTTTGTATAAAACATGTTAAATTTAATTTATGTACAGTTTAATAATTTCATAAAATTTTTATTTCACTCTGTTTACCTTTACAAGTTTTCCTGTATGAGACACACAAGTACAATCTTCAGGATCAATACAAGTTTTGCTATCTCTCCAGAAGAAATCTTTTTCACATTTAACTTTTGCTACAGTTTCATCTATGCAACCTGGTAAACATTCCTAAAAGCGAAAGTTTGTATATATCCATTTCTAATACTACAAGACACAAAAATTGTTATTTTAAGAAAATCTTACATCTCCAGGCTTGCAACGCTTTTTCAGAATATGAGAATAATACAAGCACGCTTTTTTACAATTTACAGCACATTTAGACCAAACTTGTCCATTTTCACAAACTTCCACAGTTTTTCCCCATTCATTTTCTGTAATACAAAATAGTAATTAGCAAATAATTATATTTTCGGAAAATTTAATATAAATTTCAAATATTTCTTACCTATATTCTCAGATGGCAATTTCGACGAAACTACAGTATTGTAATAATCTGAAATTTTTTCACAAAATTATGATAATTATAAAAAAAAGTTATAATCATATGTTCTATCAGTGTGATACCTTTGCATTGTGGTTTCATAGCGACAACAGTTTCGGGCCAATCACAATTCATAGACATTGGGTTGTACAGCATATGAGGTGCACATGTCTTTACAACTAAATCGGGGTGTTCTTTTGGTCCCATACCAGGTGCACAGTGTAAAAACAAAGCACAATCGTCGGGGTGTTCCTGATGAGGCTTGCTTGTATCGCAAACGATTTGGCTCATTGAAGTAGGCTTAGATGATATTACCGTTAAACTTGGCAATTCCTCAACTACCGCTGCATGATCATATGATTTTGATGTAGAGGAGACAGTTTCATGAATCACTAGTATATCAAAAATATTTAATTTCTTTATATATATATTTTGATCAATTTTGATATTGAGATGAGGTGAAAATATAATAATTACCACATTGACATAGCACCCGTATTTCAAAATCTGGACATGGTCGGTTTTGTGGTTGACGACAAAACAATCCATTTTCTAAACTACATTCAGCATTTAATCCTGTAGATTTGGCTGGTGTTTGTTTTTCAACAGTCCTACATTCTATGTCAGTCATATTTTTAGGTCCACAGATCGCTCCATTAAGACTTTGCTAAAATGAAGAATTTACGATACAAAATAGTATTATAAAAAACAAATAATCATACAATTTTTCTACCATTTGTATTATTGTTGGGATTCCCTCTTTTTCAACAGAATACGGTTTGCTTGATTTTGTTGACTTAACTGAATCAGGAATTGATTCACTTATCCAATCTGTCCAACCTTCTACACATTTTGTTTTTTGTTCCATCAAAATGCTTTCTGTTGTTTCAGCGAACATCTGTTTTAAAATAATTTTAGTTTAATTAATTTTTTTCCATTATAGCATATACTTATAATGAAAGTAAACTCACCGATACAGTAGAACAAGGTTGACCAATACAAATACTTTTTCCACGAGAACAATGACAAGTATGACATTCATCTTTTTCGATTATTTCTCCTTCCAAAATAATTTGACCAGTTGGTGATGTCATACAAGTTGATTTGCAAAGTGATCGTGGTACACAATCACTACCAGAGCTATTACTATAAACAAATCCTGACTCACACTTTTTATTTTTTGCACAACCTAATAAATATAAATTGAAATATTTAAAGAAAAATTGTAATTTTTGTACATATTTAATTATCCAAGAAACTTATTTATATACCTTCAATACAAGTATCTTGATTGCACATTGTCGTTATTTGTTTATACTCTAAAGTGTTATCACAAGTTTCTACTGGACATGCTGATATACATGGACTATAATTTGAACATGTTTCATCACATTGCATCGCTATAATTTTTGAAATAAATTAAAATTGATTATTTATATTATTTATATATTTTTTTTTTTACTCACGGCATAATTCTTGGGTTCTCCATTTTATAGGTACTCCTCTTGATGCGCATTCGAAAGCATAAGCTGCTAAGGCTGTACAGAGACATTCACAATCTCCGCCTGTTCCACAAGCACAAGTATCTCGTTCACATCTTTCTAAATATTGGTCTGGAGGTACTTCTGAATGGCACATAGAAAATGGGAAACCCTTGAGAATTGAACACTGCTGAACGGACCACACTTTTCTTTCTGGATGTAAGCTACAAGTATCCTAAAAAAAATAATTATTAGTCGAAAATCAATAAAATATTCAAATACATTATTTAAAAAAAACCTGTGTATCTTGAGCAAGAGGACAATGGGGTTGTAATTTCCATGAATCTCCAAACAGTTTTGCTGTAGCTTCAAGAGCCCCACCAGACGGTGTTTGGAAATCGTTAACTTCATTTTCATCATAATTTCCACAAAGACCTTTCATCTGATTGATTTATTTGTTTTAAATTATTTGCAAAAATAGTATTTAAATATGATATATTGAAACTTACTCTGCCTTTCCATTTTGGATCAGCTTTGACATAAACTCTAGTACCCTTGTCCCATTGTAACACAATGCCTAAATGTGGTACTTCTGCATAAATAAACAAGCCCGCAGTCCGAATTTTAATTCTTCAAAAAAACAGAAAAATATTAAATGCATGAACTATAAATATGTATGATTTTAAATATCGATGAAAATGTAAAATCATACCGATTCAAATTTTTGGTATTTGGAAGAGGTTTATCTTTCATAAATGTGATTTGTTCTACAGATGGTGCAATTCCAACTTTTAGTGTTACTGATTTAGAACAAGTTACACCTGACGTTCCACAAACTTCATTCTTTAAAAATAATAATAATAAAATTGATATATTATACAATAATGAAATATGGCAATTATTTATTTTTACAAAAAAATAATATGTACTTGAATTTCTACACTGAAAACATCATGTTTATCATCTAGATTTCCTTTCGTTAAGAGATAAGAGCATACTCCTTGAAAATCATAATGACGTCCATCATAAGTATGAAAATGAGAATCTCCCCATGTACTACATACTCCAGCACACTCCCGTTTTTCACATAACCATCTCCCTCCAGAACATTTGCTATTTAGAAAAATTAATTATTTTAATTTATTGAAAAGCTTATTACGACCTATTATAAAACCTTAATTCGAAAAATGGTAAGTATATTAAAGAAATACTTACCAAACATTACAATCTTCTTGCATTTGATGACCATCGGAGTAACTTTGCCCACCGTGATGGCATGGGCAATCTTCTGGTTTGACACATGTTTTAGCTACACTATCTAATACGTATCCTTTCTTGCACTGACATCCAGGTTGGCATTCATTTATACTATTTCCAGGGAAACCTTCATGCATATTCTATGGATATTATATTTGAAAAAGAATTATGAATTTATCCAAAATTTTATTTGAAAATAACAAAATAAAATAAATACTTTGCATGTCAATGGTATTTCTGATTCACACGTAGTGAACTCCTCATTGTGAGTTTCTCGGCATTTGTCTTTGATACTAGATGCTCGTGGATATTTTACAATTTCTTCAGATGTTGCAGGTTTACAATCCCATTTCGCACCAATACAAGTGCTTTTATGAAATAAAAAATGGATAATTAAATAAGAGCCAAAATATATGGGCTGAATCAATTTATTTTATATTTACCATAATTCTTGTTGTTTCGTTCCTGGTCTGACTTCTTTATATTGTGGAGGAAATTCTAAACCATCATGTCTACATTGGCAACTTCCAATTGGAATGCACTCTCCATAGATGTCTAGTGTTTGTCCTGCTGGACAATTGCAACCTTCAACACACGTCGATCGACAATTTGCTTCTTCTGTGGCATCGAGCGAGTCTTCGTAAATACCAGCAATATCATAACAAGTTCTCGCACATGAGTCACCACAGACTTGATATGTTTGACCACCTGGACATTGTAACTCTGTAAAATAATACACATTTTGTAATTTTATATCAATTTATGTGTATTTATCTGAAAACAATTTTTTTTCTGAAGTATACCGCATTCTTTGACATTATATCTCCATTGAATTTGAACACCTTTTCTGGCACATTCAGTTGCATATGCTCCTAAAATTGGGCAAAAGCACCGGTCAACAGGACCTTCACAAGCACACATATCATATAAGCAGTTTTCATAAAATGGCTCAACATCAATGGTCCAATGACACTCTGCAAAAATTTACTAATATATTAAAAAAAAATATATCTAATTAAAATGATGAATATTTATTAATATATAAGTTCACCCTCAAAAATTTGGCTTTTCAATTTTCCACATAACTTTTCAGCTGTTGCTTTATTTTGAATGTTTGTCGAACAAGGATGAGTTAAATCTTTTTCTAAAGTATCGTCACATTTTTCACTTGCTTTCCACTTATTAGCAAATGGTATTATTGATTGTTCAACATCTCCTTCAGGTGTGAGAAAATCGTCTTTTTGATTGTTATTGAAAGTACCGCATAATCCCTTTATAAAATAATTTGAAAGAAGTTATAATAAAATATTTATATAATAGTAATAATAATAATTTATATAATAATATTTATATAATAATTATATTTGTCAATATCAATAATTGGAAAATTAAAGAAATAAATTCATTATACCTTAGTTTTTCCATGCATGGATGGTGGAGCATCAATATGTACTCTAGTCATTCCATCCCACCATATTTCTACACCTTCGGGCAATTCAACTGAAAAATAATTACATAAAGTATTTAAAAACTCTTCAAAACAATTTAATGTAAATTTATCTTCTTCTGAATTCAAAAATAAATTGAATTTTTCAAAATTTTCATAAGTAAAATTGTTTGAAGAAGAAAACTAATTAAGTAAGTATATTATTTAATTTTCTTAAACCGTGCAAAAATACACAAAAAAGGATAGGGTGTAATTTAGTAAAGTAATATTTAAGATACAACCCGCCAACTAAATAAAGCACATATTTAATAAAACAAAATAATGATTCAGTAATTATTTTTAATATTAACATATTACCGTTCAAAAATAGAGATGAAACCATTTTAATCTTTATTCCGCAAAATTTCGTTGGTAATTTATCGATTGTTTTCCCATTGATAACGACAACTCGACCCTGCTTCAATTCTATCACATTATCTTTACTAATTAACGATACTTTTTTCGTACAAGATGGCAACTCCCACAAATTCCCGGTTGAACCCAGATTCATTGCCTAAAATTTAAAAATAAGAATTATTTTCATTGATCTATCAATAATTTTAAGACTATCTTGTTTAATTATTGAGTATTACTTCTGATATAGAACCAGAACATGCCACATTTTCAGCTTCTATTGAAAAATTGGTTGTTTTCATCAGAACATATGAACATTGACCCATAAAGTCGTAACGTTTTCCATCAAATGTTTGATAATGTGGATCTCCAATTGCTGAGCATCTTGAACCACATAATGCTTGCGAGCAAACCCATTCACCATTTTCACAAGTACTAAAAAAAATATTTAATAAAATAGAAAATGTATTGAATAGAAGCGTTGAGATGCATGAATTCAATTTTAGACAAAATGCTAATTAATAATTTTTTTTACTATTATTATTTTAAGATTCAACTTTACCAAGTATTACATTCCTTAGGTATGGATGATCCTGGAGGATATTGTTTTCCTTTGGACCGACAAGGACATTGATCTAGTGTCACACATTTCCCATTGTAGTTAAGTGTTCCAGCTGGGCAAAAACAACCTTCTGTGCAAGATGTTCCAGTTTGTGATGAAGGATTTGCAATTTCTGTATTAGCGCTACCGCATGATAATTGTATTGAAGGTCCACACCAGTTATATACTCGACCACCAGTACATTTCATTGCTGCAAATAAGTTTCATATTAAAAATCGACGAGTTATCCTTGTTTGGTTCCTAATCCAAAATAAATAAATAATGAATAATATCTACCGCAAGTACTGTCATCTCTCCACTTTCCTAATGATTTTACACCTTGAGCAAAACATTGTGCTGCATAAACACCCAAACTTTCACAACCACAAGATTCTCGAGCTGCAATTAGATTTCACCTTGAATATTTTACTACCAAAATGTGATATTTATATGGAAAAAAAAGTAAAAAATACATGTGTGATTAGAACATCCGCAATAATCCCATTTACAAGATTCTAATAAAAGTGATATATCCATTATCTGTGAGACAAATATAATTTTTCATAATTTGATAATAGTTAAGTTAAATAAAATATCAGAGTTTTTTCAATTAACCTTATTACATTCTTGAAACTTCTTTTTTGTTATCAAATCACTGCAGAATTTTTCAGCTTTTTGAACGATTGCATCTGATTGTGATGAACATGCATGCTGTTCTACTGGTCGCTTCTGACAAATATCTCCTTGAAATGAATGTGAAAAAAATGATAATTTAAAATTCCATACAAAATTAAATTTTAAATTATTTAATTTTAAATTAAATTTGATTTATTCACTAACCACCGATTTTTTTCACCAACCAACTATTCGCCAATGAGGCAGTTGATTTAGATGGAATACCCTCTCGGTTAACCATATCATTATCAATATTTCCATCTATTCGACCACAGAGACCTTCCGTTCGGTTCCACATAGATTCCGTTACTTCGACTTGCACATATTCCTATGACAAATAATAATAAATAAATATTTATATTTAAATCATTGATGTACCTAACTGAATTTTATCCCAAGCTATTCATATAAATGCCATATATTATACAAAATTCATTCAAACAAATTTTTGTAAAGAAATCAAATATAAATACTTCTCCATTCCATTTTAGAGTAACGCCAAAATATTCCAATGTTGCTTGTACCATGTGACCTGCCATTTCTAATCTCAGGCCAGATAATTGAGCAGGAATAGGCAATTGCCTTTTTGTACTTTTAAATACTATTCCACCATCTTCTATAAAATTTATATTATTTATGTTTTTTATATCACATTTTAGTTTTTCAATATTTCAAAACATTTAATTACTTGATGTTTCCAAAGTATACTCCTTTTCTTCCAGGAAAATAACAATTCGTGTATATCTATTATGATGTTGAATATTGATACTAAAAGAATTCTCCTTAGCATCACGCACGAGTACATGTTGGCATTCAGATTCGAAACTGAACAATGATAAAAAACCATGGTAATAATTATCAAATATTATATTTTAAATTTTCATATTTTTATACCTGTAAACTTTGCCATCAAATGTTTTGTAATGTGATCCTGACCATGTGAAGCATACGCCGGGTTTTGGTTTATTATCTTCAATCAAAACTTGATTTATGCTTTTAGTCGTAAGAGCCCCCAAATTATATTTATCGAAATAATTATTGTCGAACATATTGAAATCCTAGAGTGAAATATTAAAATTGTAATACATAAATTTATTCAATAAAATAAAAATATTATATTATAATAAATAATCAAAATTCTATATACTGGCATAGAAAATCCATGACTAGCTGATCCATGACTAGCTGATCCATATGCTCCACCAGTTTTAATAAAATCATTTCCATGTGAGGTCTCCATCGAGCTTAGACTTTTATCAATCGATTTATACACCGACTTACTTGAACCACCAACTGTTATAATACTATCCTTTCCTGTAATAATCATTAATGAATTCCCGGTAATTTCTGAATATCGAGTAAAAAGAAATAATAATTTTCATAATAAACATTTAAATGATATAATATATACCGAAAAGACATTGTGGAATTGGTTTTGGCATGAAAACGCCAGTTGAATATAAACATGTGTAAGATGATGATGGAGTCGAACTAAATTCAATTCCAGGTGGACATGACAAACTACAAGATATACCATTAGCATCTCCCCAACAGTTATAACCACCATTAAAACCAATCTTGCTACTAGCACATACATCAGTAGCTTAAAATTCAAACAAGTGAGATCAGTCAGTTTTTAAAAATTATAAAAAAATAATAAATTAACTTACAATATTGACACTGATTTCCTCTAAATTCTTGAGGACACTGACAAACATTTAGAGAAAGACAAACCCCGCCATTCATACAAGGCGGATCACATACTGCTTTACAATCGGGTATAGTGTGACCATCATGTTTCGTTGAGACCCAGTTTCCTTCTTTGCATGCCAAATTTATGATTGATGAACCATCAGGAAATTGATGACCATGTAAACATGTAATTGTGCAACTCCTGTAATTTTTTTTTATTTAAAAAAATCATGTGAAGAACAAGATTGAAGTAAAGGCGTTATAGGATGAGTTATAAGATTGAAACAATATTGATTTGATCATATAGTGAAACATGAAACATATAAGTAAGATGTCCCGGAATGTTATCTTGAAAACTAAAAATGAAAGCTATAAAATAAAATCTGATAAATGGAGCACATGTATACTAATATGAAATAAAAAAACGTATGAGAAGTGCATAAAATGAAAATTATTAAAGATTGATTTACAATTAAATAAAAAAAAACTGAATAGACGATAGTAGAAAATTGCAAATGGCCATGTATGATGATGATGAAATATATTTCATTTTACTAAACATAGTTTGGATCAAATATATACTAACTTTTGACTGCATTGTCTTCTGCTATTTTTCGGCAAAGGTGGATTATTAAGACATGGTTTTTGTTCAAATTGACACTGTGGTCCAGCAAAATTTTTAGGACAGTTACATTGATTAGGCGAAATACAAATCCCATTGTTTTGACATGGAATTACACATATAGCTGCAAAACAAATTAAATTCAAATTGATAATTCAGAACAGTAAAAAAATAAGAAAAAACTATTTATTTACGTTCACAAGCAGGAATTGAACTCCATTCTGATCCCTGAATTTCCCATTCCTTATCCTTGCATACAATATTTATACTAGCTTTTCCATTTGGAAACTGATATCCTTGCATGCATGTAGAAACGCATCCAGAATATGAGTTACATTTAAGGATTGCATTAGCAGAAGTTTCTGGCATTCCGACACATCCTAAAATATAAAAAATCAAATTTTCTTGTTATTTTATCCAATAAAATTTATTCACATTTAAATTATAAAATATAACGCGAATTTAACATTATCTCTCTTCACACTAATCAAACGTCCTTGGTGACCTATATAAAATAATTTTGTTATCAAATTTTTATTAAAGTAGGTTATTATGCAAATTTATTTCGAAATTATCCTTATTACTATTAATCAAATAGTGTCAAGTTTCCTGAAATACTTCCGGATACATATAATAAAAAAACGAAATAATAAAATTATGAATATTTGAATAATTTCTGAATATTGTAGAAGAGTTTTATTTAATAATGACTGTCGCATAAATTGAAAAAAATTAGTTAATATTTTGATGATGTGAAGAAACTCTATTTTTGTAATTTATATAATTTTCAAAAATTGAACTATTATTACTTTCGAAAATAAAATCTCATAATAGAAATAGCGGAGACTTGTTTAATTCCATGACACACCTAATTCGGTGATAGTCGGAATAAAGTTGATTTTTTTAAATAATGCCAACGTATTTTAGAGGACTATATTTACTAAAAGTTTGGCACTATATATACGAATTCATGATGACATAATTTTTTGATAACATGTATAATGCTATTATAAACATGTTTTGCGAAAATTTTTTGTTTTTTCTCCGTGCGGAATACACGTGTGATTCAGATGAGCAAAACAAAGTTTTTGATCTACATAAAAAAAAATTACTGTCATTAGGTACAATAGGAGTATATGTAAAAGTGTATAGCATTTTTTATTAAAATATTTACTTAAGAATCTGAGCATTATTTTAGTATTTTATATTAAGTTAATAACTTTAAGTTTTAAGATAAATTTCAAATAATTGTTACGCAGTCATCTAATAGTTATTATTGATGAAAACGTTCATTATTAAAATTATTTTTATTACGAAACATAGTTTTTTTCATTTACTTCTGCTTTTCTTGAAACCGCGCAAAGTATTTAAATAAAATCACCGGTTATTTTGAAAAAATATTGTAAATGGTCAATCTTCTATAACACTTCAATACTAATCATTTTATCATCAAAAAATAATATTACGAAGCTTTTCTAAAAATTGAGTATACTATCACAGAATTACATGGCCACTATCGCAGAATTTAGTCAATGTATCGTGGAATTAGACGTCTCAGATTCAATCATTTGAGGAGATGTCACACAAAATTGGTGATGAATTACAACATCTAAATAATGATTTGATGAAAAAAAAGTTGATGCTTTTTGATTTTAAGCTTTGTTTTAATTATTTTACTATATAATACAAGATATTGACAAACAAGTGCCTAGTATCATAAAATTAGGCAAGTCTCCCCTACATATTCAAATTTTCGAAAATTCACATTATTATTATTCTAATATTGCTCCTTAATTTTTTCCGCTTGCTTGAAATTATTACAATACCATTATAAAAATTATATCTCAAAATGAAAAAAGAAACAAAAACTAAATTTTCTTTATGAAATTATGTAGTATACAGTTAATGACAGTACGATTAAATAAAGTTATTATTCCCTATATGTAATAGCCTATATAACATCGGGCCTATATACTAGTATTTAATAAAATGCAATATTAAAATTAATATAAATAATTCAGAATGAAATTTCGATCAAAATTATTAGATACAAAGTGAAAAAAAAAATTACCTTGCTCATGACGTTCATTTGAGCCTTCTGAGAATATTTCTCTGCTCGTAGGATAACGTGATCCACCCATGCCTGAAGAATGGATTTCATGTTTGGCAAAATTTTCAAAGTTAGAACCTCCAAAATGCATGGACTCTGGATGCATATACCCTTGACCATGACTCGACCTAAAAAGTTTTATTTTCTATTAATACAAATTAATTTTATTTGAAAAAATGTAAAATATATTTTTGTTATAATGAAAAATTATACCATCCGGGCGTCCTAAAGACATTTTTCGTTCCCGCAGATTTAACGTATGCATTAGCCGGTTTATCTAACTTAAATAGTTCTGGTATATATGAAGGTACTCCTACATCTGATTGTCTATATACAATTTCAAAATCACAATCACACTTTAAAAAATGACCATATTTAACATAAAACAAATAACTTACTTCTTGGCATTGCCTATGAAAGGTGTATGAATATAATCTGATTTTACTGCCGCACTGAAAAGTATAGAGCAGCAGAAGAAAGCTTTATAAATTCGTGACATTACTATTCGCCTGTTTTTTTACTGTGCCATAACGTTTAAAATAAACTTAAAGCTCAGCACAAACTGGAACTGTTATGAATTCGGACCTTTATATAAATAATTTATTATTTTATCAGTTTCCGCAATTTTAATTAATTTCCTGCATTGCAATATTCTAAAACTGTTCTGATATTTAAAAACCATAATTGCGACACATTTTCGAAAAAAATTTGGACAGGAAGAAATTTGAAATATGTGTTTTCAAATTATATTAAAAAACTTATATGCTCAAAGAACATTAATTGATTTTTTCGGTGAATAATTTTAATAAAGACTTTTGCCACATTAATTTGGTTTTCATAACTATTATTTGATTTGACCACTATATATAGAAATACATACCTTAATAAAAACACAAAAAGCTAGACTAATCGATAATTTTATTAAGTCCCATTTTTATGTCTCAATTTTTTTTTTTATATATATAATAAATAAATAAATAAATTCTTAATTGTATTCAATAAATTGCTAGATGAAATTTCAATTCATATTATATTGCTATTACTAAAGAATTTAGTAATAGAAATATATTATGATTTTTTAATACTTTTTTAAGATTGCTGAAAATTATACTGAAAAGCCTTACAAATATGTACAAAATTCATAGTCATATCATGAAAAAAAATTCAATGTAAGTTGAACAAATTCAACAATAATGGCAATGAATTAAAATTCAAATTAAAAATGGAATCAAAAGTTTAGAAAATCAAAAAAGAAACAACAGATTTACATGTTTAATTAGTATGCACATTAAAAAAAAACACCGGAAAAGTGTGGTTTACATGGGCGCTATGCAAAATTTTACACAACATTAATTAAGCAAAATAAGATAATCGTTTTATTGTACGCAATTAAAACATATTTATTTTCACCGCAGCACCATTTAATACCATATTTAGGCCAACTTATTTCTGCAGCTGTTTATGATTTAAAACCAACAATTTTTTTCAATAGATTATTTAAAAATGGCATGCAACTGAAAAATAATAACGGTGAATTAGTTACCAATGTATTGGTAAATTGCAATGGATAAACAAATATTTTTTTTAATCTATTATTTGAAAAAAATTATATCTAAATTAAAAAAGTTTTTAAATACTTCAATTTTTTTTATTAATACGAAATATACATTAAATTTTCGATGTATATAAAGCCAATTTGAAAATACTGTCAATGTTAATGTTACTTTTATACAAAAAAAGGTCAACAAAGTATTGTGCAAGGTCACTTTAAATATTTAAGTTTTGAGGTTTCAAGTCTTTGGACATTCTATAAAAATATAATTTTTAAGGTTCATACACAATACTTTCATGTTCGTAAAAAATGATTTGAAAAAAATTTCTAATTGATTTATACTTTCACAATCACAGCCTAATGACCTCCACTAAAAATAATTTCTACGAATGAAGATCTGATGCTTTCTAAAACTAGCTAAAGTTTTATTTATACAAAGCTGCGCATTCCGATCGCTCTTTTTACTTTCATGCAAGTTTATGAGATTAATTCAAAACACACTTATCATGAACAAATATCTACATGCTATAAATATACACTTATAAATTTTAGTACTAACCAATATGATCAAAATATTCACATTAAATAGTTCTTTTGATCCCAAAATATAATGAGTTGATAATCTCATTTATGTATATTTATTATATAAATCGATGCATGGATAACGAAAAACCCTGACAAATTTCTAATTTTTTTCAGAAAGAATAAATGCATATAACAAAAGTATTGTAGTTTATCTTATAACAGCTTCTCGGGTAGTATTTTGATGTGAAAAAATCTATTTATACTATAAATAAATACAACTGTACTATTGACCTAAATTTTCAACATCATTAAAACTTTTCAAATACAAATTCATATAATAAACTAACTGTAGATAATAAATTCAGTAAATATACGAAAAACTGATAATAATTTTAATACGTAAAATATGTAATAGGAAGAACTTGATAAAAAATACTGCGATTTTCATATAATACAATATGCTATACACACATACATTATATATTTAGGCATAATGGAATGTAAATTTATCACAATCATTCAAACTAGGTGAAATATAAAATCATGTTTTCTTAACAGTAGTTATGAATCACTAATGAAAATTGCATCACATAATATATTTATGAATATTAATTTGGAATCACTACATTTTTTAATGCATATTTTTAATTGATTACATATCGATGTTGATTACAAATAAATAAAAATTTAAAATACATTTGACAAAAAAAATATTTTTTTAATTAACCATTTCCAGATCCAATATGAACATTAAAAGTTTTTACCATGTAATATGCTTATTGCATGACGATCATGATGCTTAAGAGTATACATGTATATTTGTTACGTTTCATTTGTGAAATTGTTACGCTTGCATAAAACATGAAAGGTTTTGAGTCGTACGCAAACAAAGTGTTTGCATACGACACAAACTTTTCGTTTTTTTTTTTTTCGTCATATGCATAAGTGTTTTGTAGTATGTATATATAGTAGGAAGGTTCTTTTTGATGTTTTTTAAAACTAAACACCTTTGTTGTCTGAAATTTGAACTTCTTTTTCATCGCTTTCTTATCCAGTCTATAAAACTTTGACCTTAGCAATAAAAATTAGAGCATAAAACTAAAAAAACAAATCACAAACATAACAATTGATACTCCTGAGAGCTTTAATAAGAAAGGGTAATGAAAACGAAGATAATGAAAAAGAAAAAGTTCAAATCTTGGTAAAAAACACAAGCACTATTCCACTGTACATCGTACAAAAACGTAGCAATTTTAAAGCATAACATACGCATATATAATTTTACAGAGGAGTGGAAGTAATAAATTTATATATTTACTTTATTTTAAGATAATTACGTATAAATTTTTATATCGAATAATACTCGTTTCAAAATCATTTTCCTTTAAAATAAATACTAAAACAAGCAAAAAGCATACTAAAGAAGCACTACATTGAGATCTTACTTTTGCAAATCACATGTTTGATATATATAAAAAAAATATTCGAATTTTCACATTTTATTAAAGATAAATTACTATCATTTTATTGCAACGTTAAATAATCAAAATAAAAATGAAATTAAAAAAATTCAAAAATCAAAAACATACATAGATATTATCAATAATCTGATATGTAAGTTCACTTAATTCATAAAAATTGTAGTAATACATGACATTTACAAAAACATATTAAAGTTACTTTTAAGTACATGAAAAAAAATATAAACCATCAACATCACATATATTTATGATTCAATGTAATATTACATGGACGGCTCAATTTATAATTATAATCAACAGCAAAAGCTATATTTTCCTAGATGTATAATTAAGTAAAATATCAGCAAGAACTTCTGACATATTGGTCAAATTTAAATATTTATTTAGGTGGTCAGAAGATTTATTTTTCGACATTAAATGTTTGTCAAAGGCATTTTTAAATATTGTCATATTATAAAAACTAGAGTACCAACTATTCTCATATTCTTGATTTGATATGTTGAAAGGAAGGTTACGTTCTTTTAAAAATTCCTGCCATACTGAATTTTCAGGAAATGTCACAGAAGCAGGTTTATTTCCCAAGTTTCCATGTAAAAATATTCCCATGGTATAAGTCATATAATAATATCGGTATATTTCTGTAGAACTGAGGACCTTATTATAAAAATACATATTGAATTAGAAAACTAGAAAACAAAAATATTAAAATCACTCCATTACGTTTGATACCTGAAATGTTATCATTCGTTTGCTGCAACATTTCACTGGATACAATGCTCTTGAATAAAAATTAGCAAATCTATGTAATGAACTAGGGAACATGACCTTATCTAAGTCGTAACCTAAAAACAATGTATTGCCAAACTTATCTCGTGTATCTGCCGGATAGACATGAATGCTTCTTAAATGCTTTCCTAAAAAAATAATACTTTTGCTTAAAACAATTTTATTATTACAAAACATACTCTAAATGTTATAAATAAGATACCTAAATACAAATCTTCTTGTTTCCAATATTTTCCACCGGCTATACATGATTTTGAATCAGGAAATTTTCGGACGAATGCTTGAATGGCTCCTTTACTTAAAACAAACCCCGACATGGCGCTATTGTAATCAATTCCCCAAAAGTTTATGGCATGACCCAAATAATATTTGTCAGATGCATTCAACGGTGCAACAAGATATCTCAAGTTTTCAGGGATCACAAACATATCATCTTTTACGAAAATAGCCCAATCAATATCGACATATTTTTCATGGATATTTCTCATGACATCACACAACACATGAAACGACGACTTGGCGTTGTTTTTGAAAACATTCCTAGCTTTTCTATTTGACGCAATACTATAATTGTAATATAAAACCTTATTACACGACGTCACCCAAGTTGAATTGACAGCCGAAGTGTACTTTTCATTAGAAGACAAAACGACACACAAGACGGGCACATTGTCGTACAGCCATTTTGATTCCGTACTAATAGACGGCTCGTCTGAATATCTGAGGTAGTCATAAGTCAATACTTTCCTTCGAAGATGGTTATCGGAAAACCAGTCGTCGTATCTCTTAAGGAAAACTGAAGACTGAGGGAGCAAATGTATAGGCTGTTGCTGCACGTGCACGTGCAAACGTAAACATCGATCGTTGTCAGCAACGTAAACAAATATGGCTAGTATACAGCCGAGACAAGCTCCGCTTATAAAAGTGACAATTCGCATTATTTCCCATCTCCAAGACATTCTATTCGAACACCTTTTTAATTGTTAACATTCGACGAGTCTTCGACTGTCACTTTGACAGATCCAACACCTACCTTTGCAGCATGCCAACATATCAATATACGAGACGAAACGTGACATTTAGGTGACGAGACGTTTGCTCAAACGACACTAACACACGCGAATTATTTTAGGAAAATCGGAAAACTACATGATTACTACAGGACATGAACTACATGACTACATTAATGCTTTATAATTTATTTTAGTTGTCATAATATTTCGGAATTTTTCGTGAATTGCGTTATAGGTATGCTCGGTGTGTAGTGTCATGTATGCCAGTTTCGTGGTAAAAGTCCCTCACCGCCCATGAGCGTCGTTCACTGCCCATGAGTGCACCAACTTCCCAAGCGATGAAACACATACATATGCAAATCCAATTATAAGTTTTAGGTTGGTACCCTGCATTCACGCACACATTCACATCCAACTTTTGACGTTAAACATCAGTTGATTATTTCTACACGAAATAGAATTCAACCCAACCTAACAAATGAAATTGGATTTGGTGTTAATGGATTGATCGTGGTTTTGAATACTGTAATGATACTGCTTTAATACCTGAACAAAAAGTTTCGTACGATCAACTGCCAAACTGAGAATGAGTATAGGTACATTTACGTGTATAAACGTAACGCCGGGCGCAAACTTAAAAACTAGGCACGCTAATCTCTGTATGTGTAGGTTCATGTACGTGATGGGGAGAAGTGGGTTGAAAGAGCTAGTTTTAAAAAAAGGTGAAAATAATATTGAAATATATAAATAAATAAATAAATTGGCGTAGTAAGTAATTATTTATTCATTTATGTAAGTAATGACATATATAGAATAGTTTACAAAATTCAAGATATTTTTAGACTTATAAACATTTATAGAAATAACAAAATTCGGCTCTTTCATAACACATAGGCCTTGAAATAGCCACCTAAAGTTATGAGAACCAGATTTGGTCTTAAAGGTTGGCGCTCTGCAAGATCCATCTATCAGTTTGACAGGTGATAGTGTTTGTTTTATTTGAGCTTCGAGCGGGCGTACTGTTGCAAAGTTGGCGACGAATACGCATAAACGCTTTTGCTACCTGTATAACGAGTCACAAGAATCGAGATCCGAGGTATTCCAGGGTCAATGTCTCTCCGACCTATAGACGTATCGGGTGTGCTCGGAAGTTTTTGTTATTCATTGATATTTGGGAATTTCTGTAAGAATCCCTCCTAAACTGCAGCCCGGCTCTTCCAATACATATCCTCTCAAGAAACATAACTTCGAAAATAAATTTAAAGTTAAAGATTTGCGGGCAAAATATACATGTTATTATAAGGACTGATATATTTATAAAGTAATAGTATAGTCATATAATTGTTAGATTTGTACGCATAAACGTTAAAAAACAAATAAAATGAACTCAAAAGTTTTTTGACGACGACGAAATCTTCAAAACGTCGTACCGGCGCTGTTTATTTTCAGTAAGCCCTCAATTTTTTGTGGATGATATCTGGCTAGTGTTACTATCGTTAATCATTAAGACCTGCACGATTCATTAAAAAACTGCCAAGTAAATGAAAACGGCTCTTTCATGCCACTTTTCACCTATAAACGCGTTTCACCGCTTGGGAGGTTGGTACACTCATAGGCAATGAGCGACGTTCATGGGCGTTAAGCGACTTTTACCAGTTACGTTTAGGTAAATGTTTGGGAACAGAAAAAAAAATAAGTTGTTTTAATCAAATAACTAATATTTGAAATTTTTTCCAAGAAATTTTTTTGTCTTATTTGTTGGTAATGTTGAACGGAAAAATGTCAAATGGCGGTTACTGCATTTGACGGTTTTTAGAAACTCCAAATTTCAATGGATTACGATTCTGACCACACTTACTGCTCGTTTTTAGAAACAGGTAATTGATATTGATTGAATTAAATCCTCAAATTTTCAATAACAATTATATATGAAATCTTTTAGATCGTTTTTCTGGCAACCAAGAAGAAAAAAATGGATGGCTTCGAAGGTCCCAAAGAGTTGTAATTCAATTTTTGTTTTTAATTTGATCGTTCGAAAAAGAAATCTTATTTATGTATAAATAACGTCTTGATCTTCAACCTATTTTTGGAATTTGTTATTGTTTTCAGATTACACAAGTGGTAAACTATTGTGATAATAAAAAGAATACGATAAAGGTTAAAAAAAAGGCTAAAACTAAAATAAAAAGAGGAAGAGGAAGACCAAAGATCGATTTAAAAAAAGTATGGTATATTATATAATATTTTTATGTCTACTGACTAATCAAATAATGTTGGCAATTTTTTTTTTTTTTCAGAAAAGAGGAAGACCAAAAGTCGATTCAATTAATGTACAGTATTGTAAATTTTTATATCCATGGTTAAATTAAATAATTTATGTTGATAATTTTTCTTCCAGAAAGTTGCTCGATTTCATCAGCGAAAATATACTAATGAAAACCTTGTTAATAAAAAAGTGAGTTCAAAGTAAATATGTAAATTGAATCTAATTCAAACCTCATTTCATTGCCTATTTTCAGATACTGTTGATAAAAAAATGCATGTTGGAATGCAAAGATATTATAACACAAAATATTTTTGACCGCCTAGAGTTAGAAAAAACTCTTCTAAAAGATATACATCTGAAATTAAATGAAATATCAAAAAAATCCAATGACCTAATTGAAAATGTAAGCTTTTACTTATTTTAGACATTTAAAAACAAAATTTTGCTTGAAATTATATTTTTTCTAGATCAAAAAAGAAAATTTAGAGATAGATTATAATAAAATAATAAATAAGAACTTCAAAATACTGAAAGCAGAGTTAACAAAAAAAGGCACAGTAACCAGTATATTGAAAAAAATACAAAAGTCAACAGAAGAATTTCGTAAAGATGAAACATGCTTGAAAGAAATAAATAAAATAAAAACAACGATGAATAAGTCAAATAATGAATTTGATCAATATTTCAAATTTGAAAACATTTCCTCCAATGGAATGATAATTAATAACAATTTTTTTTGTTTACAATCTATTAAGAAATTCATTGAAAATTCAATCCAAAATAATATTGAAAAAAACCAACTGAATGGGGAAATTTTATGCAACAGAAAAAGTATATCAGAATCACAAGTAATATCCAAAAATATATTATCTCAGGATATTTTCGATTCTCCTCAAATGACCCAAAACAATGTTTATTGTTTTGACAATGATGAATACTTATCGTGTATTGATAAAACACAAGCTAAAAATCTAATGAGTCAATATTCAAAAAAATCTATTAAAACTGTACAAATATCTGATGAAATTGATTTTAGCCAAAAGACAACTTGTTTTGAAGAATCCCAACAAAATTCTGAATACATCACACAACACACAAACAAAACTGATATAAGCATTAAATCTCAAGACAGTTTGCTGAATGTTAATAATATTTATAACAAAACAAATATCAATAATGAGCATAATGTACCAAAAAATATTACAAATTCAAAATTTTCAATGAATGTCAATAAAAATTCTTTAGAATTTTCAAAGAAACCAAATTATCAAAACAATGTCAATGAAAATATACCATATTCTTCAACTTGCCCACAAAACGCAAAACAACAAGAAGCTTTAATTAATGATACAACTATTAAATTGATAGAAAATATTCATGTGAATAAAGAAAAATATTTAAGTGATTATGGTTGGTTGAAATCTATAAAAACTGTGCCGAGTCACACTTTGAGCAGTGCTAAGTGTGTACAAAAAATTGTACTACCCAAAGAGTTTTGGGAAAATCCATATGCAGAAATACCAAAAAATTGGTTAGACGACTTTAATGATTGATGAATAATTTTTTTCTGTTTATTTATCAGAATTTTCAATTATTTTAGAATACTAAAGAAAAATAAGTGTTCAAATTATGTTATAAATAATTAAAAGTATAAATATATTAAATATTTTATTTTAAAATTAATTACAAACCAATTTTCAAAATTTACATTGTTCTTTAATTTAAGTGAAAATTATTATAACATTGCACAAAGTGATATAGAAAAAAGATATATGATTTCAAAAATAAATAATTATTATATTTACATTGATTAAATTCTTATTATTGAATCACCACAATTTGAAAATTGATATAAATATTAATATAGCATGATAGTTAAATAACTGACTAGTAAATCTTTAGTAAAATATTAAAGGACAAGTTTAAAAACTGAAGTTTCCACGTACTTTGAAAAATCCTAAGGAAGTTTTGTTATGTATTAGGGATGGAAGTCCGACATAATTCTGTAATACAATAGAAGCATGATGAACTTTACAGTCAAAACTAGAAGCCTCTATTGTATCGATGAGTTTTCTTGAAAATTGTTCAACGTCGTACATTGCTTTGGACTCTAAATTTGACTCGCCTATAATAAAAAATTTATTCTGACACTCCGTATATATTTATATAAAAATATTATTTAAAAAACAAACCCTTGTGCCAAAAAATAGGATGAGAAGCATAAGTTGTAAGTGGAATAGATGTTTCAAATGGATTCCATTTTTTAAGAAAAGGTAATGGTTGGCCTTGATTCCACATCAGTCTTATTCCTCTCATCTGTCGATCCCTATAGTCAGTTTAAGTATTAATTTCAGATTATATTATGAAATTTATTTTGTTTTACATTTCTACATTATCTATTTTAAAGCATAGAATATTTCACAAAAAATAATATATAAGTAAATGGTGCATTGAACAAATATAATATGTGTGATGTAAAAATTAAATGGGAAGAACTATAATTAAAAGAAAAAGAAAACGGGTTAAATTTTTCAAGTCAAACGAAAATACACTAATACCATGCACAGATTAGTGTTTCTAATACTACATTAGCCAAAATCAAAACTGGTAGTTTGCAATTTGATGAAAAACTTTCTTCAAACCTAGCTTCGAAATGTTTTAAATCAAATGTTCCAAGTTTATCTTCTTTCCTTGTCAATGGTGGTATTGTATTATTTGACCGGGCGAAACGGTCTAAAATACATTCTCGAACTACGGTAGAAACTCCGTTTGCAATACCATTGATACGACTGACATATGTTGTGGTTAATTTAATAATGCAGAAATTTTTATTGTATTTTTAATAAATTTGATATAAATAAATACTTACGGCACAACAGATAACGGAGGATATACCAAGAGTCCTGCGACTAACGTGTCAATGACCGACAAAGGGATTCTACGAAATTCCTTTTTCTTCATAGCTATAAAATCATATTTTATTACAAGCACAGCCTTCGTCGTTAATATGACAATACGTTCCTTTTCAGTATCCCAGTAACTAATTCTATACAAAAACAATAATTTTTACTAAATTCATATTCATAATAATGTATAAAATAATTATAAACAAAAACACCTTACTCCGTAAGTATCCATGAACCAATAAATTCACCATCTTCTTGAGGAAGTATCAAAGTCGATTTGCATTCATCAAATGCAGTCTGAACTATTTCATTACGATGACTGAAATAGTCATGCGGATTCTCAAATACAAAATTACGGGCAGGCACAACTTCACCTTCATCACCATCTACGGATATTAAACAACAACTCGATCACGGCTTATACTTAACATGGTACTCACTTATGAAGATTCATTCAGCAAAATAATTACGTTACATGGATAACTTTCAGTTCTAACAATGACAAAATTGAACTTTTATAACACGGTACTCACTTATGAAGATTCATTTAGCAAATAAATTACAGTAATCCCCCATATAACGTCCCTTACATAACAACCCCCCTATAACGATTGCGGCGTCCCCCCTATAACGTCATTTTTTTCAAATGCATTTAAATTCTTAATTTTTTTCTTTTTTTGAAATATATTTGAAAAATACAATTAATTCATAAAAATATCCAAAAAAAAAGAAAAATGAAAATGTTTCATTTATTGATTTCCTAAATTTCTCTCTATAACGTCGAACCTATCTTGACGTTATAGAGGGGATTACTACAGTAATCCCCCCTATAACATCAAGATAGGTTCATAGTTATAGGGGGGAATTTAGGAAATCAATAAATGAAACATTTTCATTTTTTTTTTTTTTGACATTTCTACTTGTTAAGAACTATTTGTTCGTTTTCATTGAATAATGAAATTGAACTGGTTTCTTTCAATACTACATCCAGCCAAATACGTTTCCAACAAGTATTCAGAGTAGAGGATTCGACTTCTTTAATACAGTAATCAATAATTTCAACACAGTTTAAAATCAAAAAATCTTTCCATATATGCAATGATGTGGTACTGGGGTTAGCATCTAATTTACCTATAAGTAATTGAAATGTATGGCGCATATAACATGATTTGAAAAATTTGATTACGCCTTCAATCAAAGGCTGGATTAATGATGTGGTGTTTGGTAGTGTAAAAATAACTTTTACGTTTGGATGATATAGATGTTGTGGATGGCCAGGAGCATTATCGATAATTAATAAAATTTTAAATGCAATATTTTTTTTGTATGTGTAATTATGAACGTCAGGAATAAAGCAATTATAGAACCAATCTTTAAATAGATCTTGTGTAACCCATGCTTTTTCATTTGACTTCCAACTTGTTTAAAAAAAAAAGTTTTTTAAATGCATTTGAAAAAAAAATTAAAAAATTAGAATTTAATTTCATTTAAAAAAAAGTGTCGCTATAGACTTATAGAGGATCCATCCAGCGAAAAATACTATCATCTCATTAAATTAATTTCACTACATTACATTTCATTATATTGCATTCCATTATATTAAATTTCATTATGTTACATTGCATTTAATTTTAATACACTCCATTTATTTATTCGAATATCAAACATTACCTGGAGGAATCGGTGATTCTATGGGAGAGATAACATCAGCTCCGGTGAGGATAGCCGAAGCTGTACCCTCGTTATGTGAATTGCCTTGACCTGAATTGACCACGTTCACCGTGTCTACGGTTTGAGGAGAGACATGGAGACGAGCAGCTCCCGTCTGTCCCTCTGGCGAAGATCCCGTCTCCATCGGATTGATGTAGCTGAAAACCTCCGCTTATCAGCTGATTTTTAACTGCACTGCACACTTCGATTTGACAGCGACATCTGTCAACGAAAACGCCATTGTGGTCTTATCGGTAATCGTTCGTGTGCAATTATTTATTTGTTTTTAGTTCAAAAGTGTTTTAATAAAGTCGTTTTAATTGGTGTTTTTTAAGGCTGATTCGATTTATTGATGTATTTATTTTTCGAAATAATAATCAAATTTTTATTAATAAAATAGGTTACCTAAAAATTTAGACTCATTCTTTTGGACCGTGTTTTAATTGATTCGTGGTCAGTATTTAAAAATTAATACTGACCATTTATATTAAATGATCCGTATTTATACTAAGCGGTCAGTATCCATCGTAAATATTTTTGATAGTAGAAATAGGCGACAACTTTTTGTATTATCGGGAGTTTGTCACAATATTTTGAGTAATGTAAGCATAATTTATTGGGACTTTGTTAAATATGTTACAGGTAAAGCACTCAATTTCACAAATGTGTAAGTTCCGTTAGTCAATATTATATTATATATACACGTGCTGAAATTTTTAATTAATGTTCACAATACTATCATCAATATCATCATCATTGTCAACCCTTTTTATGCCCACTGCAGGACAAGGTCTCCCCATTAAATATTGGGGGTCTAGGCTATATACCTTATCCTAAAGCCAACCTCGTATTGAAAAGTTAGATTAACTAGCATTATTTTTATAATATATTAACCATCCAATAAAATAATACTACCAAACATCAATTATAATACTGACCAAATACTTTGTTTCCAAAAACTTACGAAATTACTATCAATTTTATATCGTTATAATGATAAGATAAAAAAATGGGATTTTCGTGTATCATAGTGAATCATTGATATCCGATAAAAGTTTCGATATTTTTCACGTATTCAAAGATTTTTTAATCACAAAATATTTTGAAATCCACAATACTTTCTAACAATAAATGATCACAAACACAGTATAAAGAAATTGTATCTATTTACAATACACAACATACATAAATAAAAATGATTCAAGTAACAAATCGACTTATATGTTTGTATTATTTATAGTAACTAATATGCAGTTTCGAGCAATCGGAAAACCGCTCGTTCACACTTTTATCACTTTTTGAATATCTTTTGAAATTTGCAAAATCATTTTAGAAACAACGGCACTTATTCGCTGGACATTTCGGTGGATAGATGATGCATGCATCTAGACAATAAACATCAGCTCCAGATTTTCCTTCAATCTCTCCAACAGCTTGACATGTTTGTCTAAAATATCGCGCAAAAAATCATCAAAACAGTACAAATTTAATTAAAAAATATATTCTGAAAACGTACGGGCAATGGCATATAGATTCTGGACAGTTCGGTGGATACCGGAGGCAATTCGTTTGACACCAATCTCCCATTCCTGGTATGGATCGATAAAGTGGAGTTGGAATACACACTTGGTCCCTATAAATCAATGTAGTGTTTGATTTAAATTGAATATTAAATGGAAAATATTATAAAAAAAATAAAATACCTGACGACCAATGGAAATACATTGTTTGAAGGAGGTGCACGGAAATCTCTGTAATACAGAAGGAATGGATTGTCTGGTGTTATTGCAGATGGTGGTACTCCTCCTGTGTTTGTAACAATGCTGATATCTGCACAGTTTCTGAAAGTTTCAGCTTTGCCACAGCCTACAGCTTCAGTTCCATTTGGGCATATTCCCCACATGTTACCTGAAAATGATAGTAAAAAGTTTCGATTGATATTCAAATGATTTTTTTTATTATTATTTTAAATACCTGTATAATATGTCCATTGTACGACGCATTGTGAACATGTCAAATATGGCGGTAAACGTACTTTGTATCGGAATATTTCTTTTTTATCGCTTTCTAATGGTATGTGGAAGCTATAGTCTCGACTTCCAACTAACATGAGTCGATTTCTGCAAGAATTAAACACACAATTTGATTAATATTATTTCGAAATAATGAGAAAAATTTGAATATTTCGTCATACCTATCGAAACATTCTTGTGATGCTTCGTAGGTGGGATTATTATTAGGACAAATTGCAATATCAAATCTTCCCCAATGATTGGCAGTCAATTCGACTTCAACATCTATTTCCTATATATATGAAAAAAATATTTATAAATTAAATTGTTGAATTATAAATACATTGTCTGTCATTTTTTTCTATAAATAAATATTTGATGATGAAAATTATTAAATTTATCACCTGACCAACACTGTATCGTCTGGCAATAATTCCTTTGGCAAATTGACCACCAGCTTCATGAGGACGAGGCTTCGGTATATTATCAGCATCACCACAAACTCCGCATCTGCCTTGGTTCGTTTCCCACTGCACTGCCATGAGAAAAATCATTATAAATAATAATAAAAACATCGATATTCAATTTCTTTCGATCAATTAATTATACCTGCATAACCACCACAAAACAATTCATTATCATTATAATTCACGGGATTCGGAAAACCGAATCTCCACATGGCATTCCTGGAAGGTGGGTCCATAAGCCTTCCGTGTCCTATCACGTCCAATTTGCCTCTTCCGTGGAAAATCAACTGAAAATTTGTTATTATTAAGATTCGATTCATATTTAATAGTTTTATTAACTTTTACCTGTATTAAAAAGCTCCATTTTAAAATATTCATATAAAAATTTATGAACATATCGCTTCCGAACGTCTGAAAAAATAAAGAAAATTTTAAATGCGCAATCGTTGATGTGTTATTTCCATTCATTAAATCAATCTACTTGAATGCATAATGAAATTTTACGACAGGTTGTAAACTACACTATGAATTATATATTTGCCATGTCAATATTGTCTTATACAGAAAAAGCTTTACGAGTCGACCGATTATCGTACTTTCGTAAAACCAGTCGAATCAGTAAATCTCAAGCTTTTCCTCTTCAAGCTCATTTCAAAATTTAATTTATACGTATGACATTTGCAATGTAGTAACATTACAATTTCGTATCATACACCAAAATATCGATCGAGATCGAATTTCCGATAAGTAAAAATAATTTGCAATTCATATTTAATAAAAAATCGAATTATTATTTATTTTTCATGTATGTACATATAGATGGCACTGATGACTCAACTTATGCAATCAATATCTTCTCCCATTATTCACATATGCGCATAATATTTTATCAATTAATTAATTTTCAGGCAGTATTACCAACTAAATAATTTCATTCGCATTTAAACAATCGAAATGATAGGATCCGTCGCTGCCGTCTTACCACTTGTGATTAATATTAAAGTTCCTCGATACGATCCTGTTTAACACCGGACCCAAATGTCAAGGCGCATTGCTCCTCTGGTTCATCTTGAACTTCAAAACGGAAAGCATTGTGGTCGCCGATCAGATTGACCATTGTCGACCGACAAATCCAGTTCGATAACAAAAGCACCCTTACGATAAGACGCCCCACGGCTCAAAGTCGCTCAAAAAATCTAGCACTTAGCTTCGAAAAATAATCGGCCAGGTCCAGACTCCAGTTATGCAAGCGTCAATCATCGGGGTGCTGGTCACGATTGCGCGAAATTGAAAGTCCAATTGTTGTTGTGGGTGGACGCAATCCACAAGGTCGTGGTGGTTTTTTGAATTGCCGAATTGTTTTTTTTTTCGGTTGACGTTGTGTTCGTAGGATGACGCGTTGTGGCCAAGCGTCGGTTTTTCTTGGCGGGAAATTGTAAAGATGTCGTCGTTACGGTTTTTCGTTTTATTGATGTTTTTCCGGTTGGAAATCGAAAGTTTTTGCACGATCGTTAAATATTGGCAAATTAGCGAATGTTCGGAAACTCGCACTTGCGTTTTCAGTGCGGCTTTCCTGTTAGTTACCAGGAAATTCTATGAAAGTTTACAATTTTATTAAAATGAATCATTATTTGAGTTGTATGTTCAGAAGTAGTTTAAGTCCAATAAATAAAAAACATTCGGACTTTACTAGTTGCTTATATTAAAAAAAGATATACTATTATTATAACTACAAAAATATTGAAATTTTATCGGGAAAACTTTGGACTTACATCTTTTTGAAATTAATACTTCATGCACGGATCGATTTCAAATTTTCCGCTCAGTCATAGAACTAATAGATCTTATTTGATATTTGTTTAAAAAATGTTCAAAATTTTTTTTTTCTTTACCAAGTACCTACAATTTATCATACAGTTTATACGGATGTTATTTTAATGATCACAAAGTGTACAAATAATTTAACAGTTCAACATTTCTACGTAGTCATAATATGTGTTTTTGTAATCAATTGGACGTGTATGTATAAAACAACTTTTTATCTTTTTCAGTGTTAATAAATCAACTTTTTCAGTAAGCTGATTTCAATAAGAGTCACAACCGCAACTTACAACATTAATATATACAAAATGCAAATATTCAAGCTTTTATCGTGTAAAAAATATGCAACGATCTACTTAATTCATCACATGTATGGAAAATTAATCGAAGGCATAAGAAAATAATTCACACCTTCATGTGTCATATAAATTGGCCAATCTTCGCAAATCAAAATATGATTTAGTTCCGCCAATGTTGGAAGGCGAGTTTATCGACCTCCATAATTGAAAATTCAGATTCTGAGATAACATCAAGCGTATTAACGTCAATAAAAAGCGAACCGTTTAAATGCGTTGAACACGCGCCAAAAGCGTCAATAAAATAAAGACGGCCATAGCTTAAATATGTAACGCGATGCGTCCTCGACTTTCGTAAGAATGGCAAATTCGTAAAGAATATTAAACGGATCGTACTTTGAACAATTCCATAGACGATTTTCGAATCAGTTTTCATTAGATGACGTTTCGATGTGAAATTTTCGATCGATGTTAGTAATAATAATGAATTATTTTGGGAAATCCTTCAAATTTTTCAATTAAAATATGAATGTTTCGAACCCGAAATCCTGCCGGCCTTCAAAATACGTATTCAATGATTAAATGTCACAGATTCTTTAATGGATATACAAGTGGCATTATGCTGAAAAAATTATCCTCGTGAGGACGGATTGTGGTTGAGTACTATAATTTGTCCAAGTATAGGGATGTCAAATTTATATGAATGAGAAACTAATATGAATCATGAATATGCTTAACATAATGAATGAGTAATGATCAATTGAACTTTGAAAAATAAAGTTTATATATTTTGATATTATTATAAAATATTTAGTGTGTTATTAATGAAATTTTTTTAACAATTTGAACTATTTCAAAGGAAAATATTGTAATAAACATTTCTTAGAGCTTTTAGATGAGTCAGTATATGATTGAGGATAAAATAATTAAATATAAAATACCAGACAACCCTAAACATAAACTACGTTTACAATGGTAAATTTCAAGTTTTTATACGTACGCAGAACATCATAGGTTAACGCCCGGCCTTATATTATAATTGTTATTCGATATAAAAAAAATCGATCTAAATCTTCTATTGAGCCATTCCATATATTCATGCAGAATGTATGCTATATATTAATCTGAATATATTTCATTTTTTGATCAGGTTCTTCGTATTCATAAGCAAAATTATTAAAAAACGTTTACGATATTAAAAAAAATTATTAATTTTCTTTAACATAACACAAGTAACAGTCGTAATATGAAATGTATAACGAATGACCTCAAAGCGAAAAATTGAAGATTCCCAAAAATTTCATCCGTATCTAATTTATTCATCATTAGCGATGCAAGAGACATTTGTTTACCATTCGAGTTCAAAGACACATCGAAAACGTCGAATTTCTCCGCAATAGAGACTTTTTCAAACCCGAACCGCGCGTTGAACTCCGCCCGGAGTTTTCCCGCCTTTTTCGCCGCCTCGCGGGATTCTCGTCGCGAAAAAAACCAATCTCGATAATTTAAAACGACAATTCGATCGGTCCGAATGTTTTTGGTAGCCGGTCGGACCGGTGTGTCGAATAAATATGTGCCGAAACGTCTCAGGTTCAATCACCGGCCCGCCTAGTCCGGCGCACGTTTCCAAAAATGCTTTGTTTGTCCGATGAAAATTTGTTCAAATGTCAAAGGAAGCCGTCGAAACGAGAGATGGCGATGCACAAAGAGGCAAACAAAAATGTTTGTCGTCGAAATGCCGAGGGATTTGTGTTAAAACTGCGTCGTTGCTTGAAAAGAGCTTTCGCGCTTTTGTGTGCGACTCGGGTGTTTTTGTTGATTTGGTTTTATTGACGATTGCATATTAAATCGCCGAATATCTTCGGATGTGGAATGATAATCTAATGTGACCTTTAAAACTATGTGTGATCGTTAAAAGTCGCGTAAAGCACTTTAAAAACTGCGATCTTAATTAATTGGACTACATTGGTTTATTATTGTTTTTGCATTTTTGCAATAACCGGTCCAAGATTGTGTTCATATACCAAATTAGTCTTCGTTTCACATTTATTATTTTGGCAAAGATCGGAATTTACGTTCGCATCCCAAAATGAAAGACAAGCTCGAGTCTACCCTACGATCGTTTGTTGTTGAATTGAGATGCTGAATATAAATCAGATTCTTCGTTCTTTTTGCGGTTCGATACATAAAATTTCCATCTCGTGTACAAATTGCGACGATAATTCAATCGAGATGAAAACTGCATCGACGTGTCTGTTTTTCTTTGAAAAAAACTGAGAAATACGAGTTTTTCGAATTTAAACAATGAGCGAATTACTTGTATTATAGTTCGTGCGCTTCGAAAAATAAAACTCCGTATCAAATATTTGCTTGTTTATATTACATATCCAATTTAGATATCTTTTATTCAGCATAAAAAATTTATTTATTTTTTATTCTTTCGGTTGATAAAATCAAGCATTCTACCATATCGTCCATATAAAAGTCTATAATTAGAGTTAATAAAATCGCAAATTTATGACACCTTTTAAATACCTAATCTATTGATTAGTTTTATTTGTTTTTTTCACCCAAAACTATACTTAAACTGCCCAAACATAAACAAATCCTCATAAAAACACGCAACTAATAACTCCCTGCCATAATCTTACACCCATCCTATTAAAGATTCATCACAAAAAAGTTCATCTTGCACATGCCTCGAATATGTGACATTTACCAATCCGACGACGAAAAAAAATACATAAACACACATAAAGGAACGACATTCGAGTTTGACGGAGCAACTTGTCAATGATATGCTAATATATGCACACATCGACATTGACCGTGAATTGCATACTTTATTCGGGGATTATTTACGATCATACGTATTTTAATCTGATCGAAACTCTGAAATGTTCGGGTTCGATTCTTTTCGAATTCCACGTCGAGTTTTTTGACTATTCGCGTTAATGAATGGTTCGTTTTTTGGCGTCCTCATAAGTCAAAGGTTGTCGAGGTGTGGTGTTAATTAATCATTAGAATTATTTAAATTTATGTTAAAAAAAGTTGAATCATCGGTTTGTTGAACTCTAGGAGTAATTTAGCGATGATCGGTATTGCTTATGTTTGACGGGTCATTGAATCGGTTTTTTTTTTAATGAAAAAGAATTCTAGTTGATTCCATAATCGTTAAATTTTAAATTGGGTATAAACGAAACTAGTTTTTTTTTTTTTTAATTATTTCTGATATATAGATATTCTAAATAGACACGACGATCAATACATATAAAAGTAATACAATTCAAAAGATGAAATCATTCTATAAAAATTCAACCCAAATAAAATCAAAAATAAACTTTAAAGAACCTTAATATAAATAAGGTTCTGTATATATAACCTTGTCAGTTACATACAAAACAGATTGAATTCACTCATATAAAGTTAAATCAAATTAACCCGAACCGAGACCACAATACGATAAAAGCAGATCAAGAAGCTTTACAAACACCTGATGGCCCCAAGCAAACGATGTCCACCTGAGATCAATTAATGATGGAGTAATTAGTCGAAATGTCTTTAGACACCTGCTGTTGTCTGCAGGTTCCCGGGAAAACTTATATTTTATCTAGTAAGCGTTGAAATGAGAATGTTTTCATCCGATGACATAATTCCGGTGAAAATCGCTGTCGATTTTCGATGTCAGGTGGGTGTTGTGAATTGTTAAGTGTTGTCTAATATTAATGGGTATGTGTTGTATAATTGTTTTTTGAATAGTGTAAAACTTAACGGGAAAATAATTATTGGGAAAATTTCGTCTTTTCTGATTGAGAGTTTTCTTAATTTTTCATCTGAATGCGTTAAGGTTTGAAAATAATGAAATTATACTTAATATGTTGATTAATAAAATAAAACCAAATTATTACATTAAAATAAATTCATGCCAAATCTCATTTTCACATCACATACCGCAACTCGTGAATTTGGTTTTATCTACTTTAACTAATTTTTCCTCTCATTAGCACATTTAACGAATTGTTATTAACACTTTGATAAAGATTACAGAATACGGCGCAATTAACTGTAATATTTCAAACGCATGATAAATCATAAAATTCTCCGAAATTAGGCAAAAACAATGACCACAATTTTCAAAATACCACTTCCTGTCACCATGAAAACGAAATTTCGACCACATCTCTATTTTTTCATCAAAACAAAGCTGATAATCTTTTTTCGAATCGATTATCAATTTTATGATCCAATTACTATAATATTATAGGATCTATATGAACAAAATTTTAAAAACAGTTGAATCATTTTACAGTAAATTCGCTTATAACTTCAAAATAGGTACCACGTTATAGGGGATTGAGATTTTTCAATTTTGTTTTTTTGATTAGTAATCAGTAAATCGTATATTTTCATTTTTTTAAGCATTTTTATATGTTAACCAGATCAAATGACTTGATTTGAAATCATAAGAGAGTATATTATACTATAATTAATAAATCAATATAAAATTCGATACATTTCCAATGAAAATTTTCACAAATCCAAACTCGAAAATTTTACCGAAACTCGCGCCCGATTCAGAACACGGTACGACCAAACACACCTTAACCGCACAAAACCCCCCCAGAAAAGGACTCACCATCGTTTCGCTCGAGCCCTTTCGCTTTTCTTTCCTGGAAAAGGATCCACGAAATCGAAACGGCCAATTGTCGCCAAAGTGTGCCAGTGGAGCGGAGCCTCGCGCCGCCTGAATACAAAGACGTCGAATGTCTCCGAGGCTGACGATGGCCACCTTCCACCTTCCACCTGGCCAGGTATGTCCTGGACGAGACGTCGCCGAGGACTGAGCCGAGCAGCACCAGCCCCCACACAAGTCACCTTTATCGGCGATAATGATGATGCGCTCCGAGTGCGTCATCGTCTTGGATTCCGCGGATGGTCGCAACCCTTGGGGGGTTTTTTTGGGTTTTGGTTGACTGGTTTGGGATTTGGTGGTTGTTTTTTTTGTTTGAGGTAGGTGGGTTGTTGGGTGTGTGTGTGTGTAGTGTGGGTTTTCTGTGGAATTGATTGATTTTTTTTTGGTGGAATATTCAAATTGTTCTATTAACGTTTGGATGGATCGATTTTTTTGGATTGTGTGATTTAAAATTTAAATCGAATTCAATGGAAAAGTTTTAGTATGAAAATGAAGGGATCGAAATGTTTTTTCATTTTAAATAAGTATAATACATACAGCACCTATCGTATATATATATTTGCCCGCACATATTTTTTCCAATATGGCATATTTATTAACGAATTTTCAAATCAAAGTAAGTTTTGAATAATAGATAATATTACTTTTAATATGTATAACTAAATATTAGAAACAACAGGAAATATTTTTACAAATTTTTCAAATATGAAAAAATCCGTCTTTCGTTTTCATGCAATTTTTTTTGTTTCATCAGAATACTTTCATTCTCTTATTATTTTTTATCAATGGAATAATGTTTGAACCAAAAATATATATAAAATATTTATTTTGCTTTAAGTCCTTATATTATAATATTTTGTTAGGACTACAATATTAAATATTAAAAAAACAATTTTCCAGACTAAACGTACCTACTACTTTTCAATGTTCGAATCATCTGAATAAAATATATTGATATACCAATAATTTGCGCAATTAATCCAAAAACGAAATTGTATTATACAAAATCGATTTTGATATTTTGGAATAAACCGCGGGGTCATTAAATAGGTAAATTTTGGATAAGATGTTAATTCAATTAATCATGACATTATTTTCGACCAAATTGTAACGAGAAAATATTGTATTGTATACGTCCCTGTTTTTCGTTCTATTTATCCATATACAAAGTAAAAGTCGACCAATTAGTCACATCACGAATCAAAAAACGCATTAAAAATTATTCATAATGACACATTCGTCGATAATTTCTTTTTGATTAAATTATGATAGGCTGTACGTAGAAATCAATGAATTATTTTTAAAAACTTCAGGTGTATAATCGAAAAATTTTATAAGGTCTTAATAAATCTCTTTTATTTTTTTTCTGAATAAATCGATGAAGGATAAAGACCCTTTTCAGGATCGTGATGTATTATTAAAATTGTAAAATCAGTAGCTATCAAGACAGGATCATAATGTCATATAATAAGTACTAAAATGCCAAGTTTAAATGTCAAATTTTAAAAAACCAGTCTCCATAAAACATTTTATACTTAAATTGATTCAATCACAAAACATGTAACGAGAATCTTTTAAAATTTTAATTAATATCATGCAAAAAAATATTCTGCACTCACGATAATTTTTCGACCAACAGATAAGTCATTATTGCATAACAGGATGTTAATTTCAAATAGAAGCTAAAAAATATACATTCCGCATTGTTTTTCTGCAAAAAAACCGACAAAAATGCAAAAAAAAAACAAAGAATCGTCTTAATATTATATATGAACACATGTTGATCATTTTTGACTCATTCTTTCAAAATATCGAATATCAAAACATGTCCATTAACGACGGGCGGTGACCTCTGAAACAAAGCATGTTGCCTGAAAAAAGTAAAAAACACAATTTCCATGTGCTAAAAAAATTTAACCATAAACATTGTTGAATTTATAATATAACACAACGTTAAAATAATCTCGATTTTAAAAATCTTAAATGTGTCTAGATAAAACGCCACTGGTGTCCATCCATAAATTATAACCTGAAGTGAATTATAGAAATAACCCACAACCGCAAAATTTGAATAACAACCACGACTGTTTATTTTATTTGTTTAATTGCCGAAAAATTCACTGTCAACCTATCATTATATGTAAATTTTAAATTACCATCATTGGTACCGAACAAAGATGATAAGTTGAACGAGACTTGAATATCACGCTAGTGAAAAAACAACTTTATCTGCGACATTGCAAAATTTTCCGAAATACGATATAACAGTAATTAGCTTTTCCTGCTTAGACAATCGTTTGGAAGCGATTGTGTAATCATCGAGGGTTATATAAAAAAACATCAATTAGGAAAAAAATTATATAAACCTTTATTCGTGGTTTTAATTTGGTGATAATAATTCATTTGTAATAAATGATTTAATTTTTTCTATTATATTCAAATTGAAAATGATAGCTACAAATTTTCTTACTCCTTTTAATAATTTAAGACAAGACAGCTTTTTATTTTCTTTTCTTGATAGAAAGTAATCAGTCAACGATTTGTACTGGTTCTTACTGAAGATAGGCGTCAAATAGCGCGGTCTGTTGATGAACATGATTACACACTGTTAACATAAGACATTAATCAAGGGACGATTTTCATTTCAATATTCAAACACCTTTCCTTAAAGGTTTTATCTTGTCATCGTAGCTACAAATACTACGCACAAGGATAATACATATTCACCATAAGCAGATGGCCAAAACTTATAATAATTGGCAACGAGAAGCACCCAATAAATTTATTTGGCATAATCGACGTATCGTTTTCTATACAAATTCCATCGAACGAATCCTTTTTTAACATTCCGGCCGAGATCAGAAGCTCGATTCGCACAATCGAAAAGCGTTTTCGTCCTTTTTTCTTCCGTCAACCTTCCCACGCTTGACATTCGCCGCCGCATTTTCCACCATTGAAACGCGCAAAGGACTCGCAGATTCTATTGTGCGAGAAAAGCCAACGACCCATCCGTTTTAACAGTTAACGAAGTTTCCGAAATGTGCGAAGCCTTGCGAATTTGGAGTTTTTTTTTGCCGTATTTGAATATTCGCATTGTGCCGCACGTCCGTCCGGCCGCTATTCCGATTCGTAACAGTAAAAACGAGTTGTTTGACAATTATAATAAAAAAAAAAAACTCAAATACTGAATCTCGTTACGTAATCTATTTTGAGTTGGTGACCTTTTGAATTATTCATGCGTGTTTCTTTGATCAACTTTGAATGTCGTGAAATTCAAATGTTGTACATGTCTTGTCGGAGCCGAACGAGTGGTTTATAAGTGCAATTGTTAGATGTGTTTAAAAGCTCGTTCAGATTATAATATAATGCCTTTTCATGTTACATTTAAACCATAATACTTTCTTATTATAATGATCATTGATATATTAACGTAATTATAAAGAACTTCAATGAAATTTCTTAGCAATTAAATCCTGTAATTCAATTACCACTTTTCTTATTCAGATTTTGCGTGCATACTTCAAGATTTTGACCAGCACTAAACGAGTACATTATCTACTTCTTCGGCTGAAATCCTCACTGAACCGGTTATAAATTTAAAACCACACCCCTACACACAAGCCAAACTCGTCAAATATTTCTCATTTGTTATGAGATTGTCCAAGTATTTTATTATCATTTTTTATACCTATAATCGATTCGCCTTGTTTTTTTATTAGTGTGAAAATTGAGGTGTATTAATGTGGATATTCAACTCTATATTTTAAATAATCAAATGCGTTTTTTATTCCATGTTATATTATTGAGTATTAATGATATTCAATATTCTAAAAGGTGATATGATTATGTGATATTTAAAAAATGTTCTGAAATAAAAGCATTTTGTATATTATAATGTTTTATTAGAAGAAAATATTGATGTAGCAATATAAATTGAAAAATAATGTTAAAAAAATGAATTGTTTATTGAAAGTAGATTCAAAAGAAAAACATACCAAATTAAAATATAAAGGTATGGATGTATAGATATCGAAAAATCAGATATGTTGCAAAAAAAAGGAACAAAAGATTCTGTATTCTTATGAATACAAATTTTCATACATAAACAAATTCAAATAAAAGTTGTAACGAGATTCGTTCACGACAATGCTACACTTTACCGATTTAAATTTATTTGTTCATATTTTTTCATGAAAATATGATATCACTTTGTTTATATTAATTAAATAACGCTTTTACTATGGTACTCTTCTTTTAATTGTGATTTTTCCTCTTGCTAATAAAGATGTGTATATCCTTAATTTGTTACCATCTGCTGTAGTTTTTCTAACCCAAATCTAAAAAAAAATATTTGTTTTTGAAAATTATTCAGTAATTTAATAATGAAAATAAATATGACAAAAATAAGATAATCAACATACACAATCGGAACCAATAGCAGTAATATGCGCAGGAAAACGGGGATAATCTCTACCTTCTACGAATATACTTTGACCTCTATGGTACCAGCGCCTTTCGTATAACAACTTTCCATCTTCTACACGAGCTTCAGCATAAGGAGATGGTTCTCTATTTTCAGCTGAATTAGAACCTAAATCACACACACGTAAATTAACATCAATTAAAAAATATATATATATTTAACTTTATAGAAAAAATTACCGGATTCAACCGAATGTGATAAGGGAGAGCTTGGAGGTGGATGATGTTTTCGGGGTTGATTCACAGTGATAGGTCTCGCTCTGGCAATTTGTCGTAAGTCGCTGTCAACATCTCTATCTTCTAAAAGATATATGAGATTAGTAGTAAGAGGTTTGCGTCTTTTATCTGGCACCGGAGCTGGTTCGTTTGGTCGACGTCTCAATTTACGAGTCATAGCAGGTTTTACCTAGTAAATAGAATAAATAGTATTTTATATTCAATTTTATAAACATACTTAATATACTTTATACATAATGAACTATAACTGACTTCCATGGAATCTCCGTTCAATTCCATATTGTGTCTTTCGTTTTCTATATGCTTTTTCTTATCTTCAAAATCTGCTATGAGGTTTTCCTTTAGTTCAACCTTTTTTTCTTCGAATTCTTTAGCTGCTGCTTTTTTCTCAGCAATGTAATCTTGTTCAACACATTCAATCAAATAATCATGACTGCTTTGATTCAAATGGATACGTTCTTTGTACTGTAGTTCTAATTTTTCTAATTGACGTAAGTATTCAGGATGAGTGAATTCCATTAGCTGTCGCACTTGTAATCTCAAATTGTCTAATTTATCTTGGTACATTCTAATAAAAGTCCACAATCATAAAAATCTACTTTATATATAAAAACATATTACGAGTACTCATTATACTTACTCCTCTTTAATTTCGCGAGGTTCTTCGTGATTGCCCATGTCTGTTTCGCTAGCTTCCTCCGTGTCTGAAATTTTATCATGGATTATAATTTAATAAATGTAAAAAAGGTAAATGTATGTAAATGACCAGTGATAATTTGATAATATAAAAAAAGCCAAATTCATAATTGGAAAAACCACTTCAAAAATATATACCAATGAGTGTGTCATAAACTTGTAACAATAATACTATTTCGAAATTTTCAATTTTTACTTGTAATTGATGAAGGCATAAGGCAACGTAAATTTTGAAAGTTGTATGACAATGAAACAAGTTTATCAAAATTTATAAATCAGGTTGACCAACATCGTTAAGTTTAGTGAAAACAAAACTTATCGAAAAGTTCAAATATTCGTGAATTATCATTTTTTTATGAAAAAACCAAAATTCATATATTTATAGTTTAAATTTGTCACAATCTTTCATTTTTTAGGTTAAAAAAAACCACCAAACGATAACATTGCGATTTCAACAAAGCGAATGCGCGAGATTCATAAAACGGCGCTCGAGTATGATAACTGTAAAAAAAAACAGCAACAAACATTGAAATTCATACACAAACAATAAAATAGAAAAAGAAACATCAACGATACAATAACAACACAAATAAATGTTCAAACCTTCGTCGCTATCAGGTGGAGCGGGAGGTCTGACATCGTCATGATCCCTGTAATTTTCCAAATCATCGTACTCGTCTTCCTCCGGATCGAATTCGTCCATCGAGTACGATTCGTGGTATGACATTTTCATACGTTCACGCACAAACAACGCCAACAAACGTCAACGGGTTACTACTGACACGTTTGGCCTAGATTGCATCTTTGCCACACATACTCAGCGCGCTACCAATCTACCGTAAAATAAATGACCAAATGTTCAGACAAATTTAGTTTATACACAAAATTATTGTTTCTCGGATGTTTGCCCAAATAACATGGGTTCAAATGATACTGGCGTAAACGACGCTGGTGCAAATGACGCAAGTGTGTTGAATCTGGCGCAAACCGACTCTAGCGCATACCAACGCTAGCGGACAAATTTCCAAATGAAAAAAAGGACCTGTCAGATCCTGTTACTCTGAGAAGCTGTAATTTTCGGCCGTGTCGCCCTGAGAAACAGTGTCTCTTTGATCCTGTGATCCTGAGACCCTATGACCATTATGAGATTCTGTGAACATAAGACCTGAGACCTGTCACTCTGTCAAATGGTCAAAAGTTCTTTGAAATTTGACCCATTCGTCTTTGGATATCGTGACCAAAGGCCTAAGCCCCTTTGACCCTGACACCCTATCGTCCTAAGAAACTGTGACTCAATGCCCCTGTGACCTCGCCACTCTGGGATCCTTATTAACTATTTAGAAAATTTTCGTGGATTATTTTATACAGTCGTTATTGCGGGATCGTGTATGCTATCGCCGGTGTTTGGGCAAATATTATTTGGGCAAACGTCTGGAAGCCGTAAAAATTAACATAAATGAGGGGCTCGGTAGTAAATAGTGCTAAGCGACATTTGTCACTTTTGAAGATATTAAGAAAAACATTTTACTTATGTTTAGATGCAAATAAAACTAGGAGCAAAAATATTTTATAACCGTGCCCTTGCGAAATGTCTCCAGAATATAAGATAAGATTATAGCCGTTATTATAATGACCATAAAGACTAAATTTGGAGCTCGAGAACGATGTAAATAGTGATTATAGCCGTCATTTTAATGGGCATACAGGCTAAATCGGAATGATAAGTCGAGAACCTCAGCATACAAACAAACACAGACATCTGTCATCCGTGATTATATATAGGGGATTCAAATATTTTTTCCACTGCGTAATAATAATTGCCTTCAGCGACGCATATATGTGACGTATTGCATAAGTCAATAGAGACGCTTTTCAAACGAACATGCAGCCAATCGACACCTTTTTACAAATTTGAACGGATATATGCCGTATCGCATACACGTTAGGTAGAGACGCTATTCCCTATTACATAAATCAATAGATACGTATATTCCGTTTACGTTTTCTACCATTTTATCGTTTTATTTCATAAGCACCGTATTATAGACGTTAAGCTTATACGCTTAAAGACCATATTAGAATAATTTTTAATAATTTTATAATATATATAAAAAAAAGTCACGAGCTTAAACCACCGCTAGCGCCGGGGTATCGTGACTAACTTATCAAGTAGGACGGACCCGGTTCAAATCCCGACAGAGACTGTGATCTTTTAACTCGTAATCTTAAAGTCGCGAGCGTCATTCGAACATACGAATACGCAGATGAACGGACACACACAGAAATCCACTTTTATATATAGGGGATTGGTAAAAAATTTTATAACATCCATTAAAAAAACGAAAAAAAAATCATCTGCGGCACTATTTCTTTCTCAATAATTTGATATTGTAATTTTTTTCATAAATTTGATTTTTACTATAAAATTTTCAAATCATTACTTTCAGTTTTTATATAATTAATCAAAAAATATATTTTTCAGTGGAATAAATTCTTACGATCTAATAAAAAATATGGTAGAGGGGGCCTTATTTTATATTTATAAAAGGCGTCAAAACATTGCTACGACTCGGTCTGCAATTGGAATCGTTTGATGGTTAGGACTTCGACTCGAGTTGAAGTTCACCACTTCACCAGACGCGTAATGTTATGTGTCAATCTAATGAAAATTGACATGTGTTTATATAGGATGAAGCTAATGAAAGCCTGAATGAAAATGTGAATGAAAAAGTAATGACTTGTTCGTTTTCAATCTTTTCCAGGTTACAGAGTATACGTAATCATTTTAATCTCCATGTGTTTCTCTATAATCTGTGTAAAAAAATATTGAAAATTAACACGTTATAACGTATAAAATCCTTCAGTCTTTCAGTGACCGCTTTGCATAATCCTCGATAAAAAATTATTAACATTTGACATAAATTATTTCATGTTGTTTCTTCTCACACTCTCATGAAAATAAACAATCCAAATGGTCAACGTTGTCCATGACACTGTCATTCGAAAATTATCCGTTGAAGTGCAATCGAACCATCTTTATTGTACAAATTTCTTGTTAACTGTAAAATAATTGAAAACAGCGCCATAAATGTCACGTATTCATTCATATGAAGTTTTCTTCTAATACATTCCTTTCTTTCTAGAGGTTTGGCCACTTCGTCATCGTTTTATTTATTTTTTATGTGATGATTCAACTCTAAATGGTATACTAATTTATGTGGCCAAATAATTCTCGATCGATCCGATCGATTGTACTTTTTAACGATAAGTGTGTGGGTTTTTCGTGTTTCATGAATTGAATACTAAATTAGCGGCTATGCAAATTCAAATCGAATGTGTCACGGTGAATGTATTCATGTTCTTTGTGAAAAAAAATATTATTTGCATTTCAAAAATTCTTCAACGCCATAAATCTATTTTTATAATGTTTTATGTTTGTGAATTTGAAATTACTTTCAATTTGTACAACAATTTATATCTATATATCGTTTATTGCATATATTTAAAAATTATTGATTCTAGAACCGAAAAAAGATCGATGAATATTTTTTATACACAAAATCCTTTTGAATTCAATTTATATTCTTGTTAAAAAAAACTATTTATAATATTCAAATCCAGTACACGTTTCGTATTAAGACCGGTATTAGTCAAACCAAAAAATATTTGCATCTGACCGTCAAAAAACATTCAAATTGAATCTAATCGATATGCAATCGCAGACGATCCATCGCATTTATGTTCTTACACCAAGAGCTGAACGAATAAAAAAAATAGTAATTTAATACGTTTATAAATAAGCGAAGCTGCGTTCCATATTACATTAATTGAGAATTAAGATATTATCGGTGTGCTCCACGTCTACCGGTCTATTATTACGTTACGTGCCTCTTATATGTTCGAATATAAAGCATGCATTACAGCATGTCAGACAATATATTCAAAATGATATAAGCACAATGTTTCACATGTAATATTTGAATACATTGTACCATCCAAACTGTCAAAACTTACATAAAACATTAAATATTTTTTTTAAATATTTCTATCAATTTTAATAACATTTTTTCGTATATAAAATCAAACTTATACCACGTCTAAATATATATATTATGACTTCTTATGTGTCGGCCTCGAATTAATAAGTGCTTTCGATGTATATTTTACGCTGGTCGTTCACGAGCGAGATGATCGTCGGCCGGCGTCCATTTATTCTCATTAAATTTAATCAAAACGTCAATAACGAAATGAAAAGGGAATCGCGTTGCCCAACTCGAGGTACGTTGTTTTTGTGTGGCTCGTAAAAAAAAATCGGTATGAAAAAATGTAACGTTCGATTGATTCGTTTCGTGCGTCAATGATCGAATGTTATTGGAAACGGAGCGTCGAACAAATGGGTTAGATCGGTGGTTGTTTTGTATGAATAATTGATATAATCTACATTTCTAATTGCTTTCTGTATTTGTGTTCAGTAAATAATGTTCAATTAGTAAATGTGCTTAAAATTTATAACGAAAATGATACTAATGGATCGTAGAAGAGTGTCAAATATAAACATACTACGATTAATTTAATATTTAGGTGTGATACATCAATTTCAATTTAGAACTAATTAAATCGACACGTTGATTTGAGTAATCGTATCATATTCACAAAAAAAATATATAACATATAATGAAAATTCCATTGAAACCAATTAGATGATGTCATTCGATATTTTTCATTCAAAAAAAACAAACGTATTTAGAAACGCGGGCCCCGTCATATTTGGAGCGAGTCAAATCGAGGATTTATTGTGTGTAAATATAACAATTAATAACATTAATTAGAACGATCATCAATTAAATTTTATTACCATTTCACAAATTGTACGGCGATACAATTAAACTGTCGGGGAACGCATAAAGCGCATTCATCAAAAAATCTTTATCGAATGCGTTTCGAAACGAGTTCAAGAGACGATACTTTTTTCTGATTTGGCTCGGACTCAACGCAGTTGTGCAGATTAAATTTACGATGGGAAATAAAACGGTTGAAATTACTGGCAATTTATATGAAGTCATTGTGTTCGCTAGCCGAGTTCGCGTGCACGATCGCAAGAGCAAATTTCAAAATCACGAACGAATTCCTCACGAAAACGTGTCATATTTTCGGCCCCGAGTTTACAAACATTCACAAATTATCAACAGTTATCAGTTAACGGTTGATACGATCGGTTTATTTTGGTGTTCGGCCTTTTCTCACAGCTTCCTTATTGTTTCGATAATAAACAGTTTCGATTTCGATTGTGTGTGAACGTTTATTATGGCGCTTGGATGGCGTTGCTTTCAAAATTAACTTTTGATCTGTTTTTTTGATGTTTTTTTAGTGAATGTCAATGACTTGGTCGTGTCAAAAGTGGTGGTTCTCAACGATTATTGAAATTATGCGACCATTGAATACAATCAGTGTCTGGATCAGTGACCGTATGCCATTGACCTAAGACTATTTGACAAAGAATAGTTGAAGTTTTTATGTTCTTTTAGATAGATTTTCGTCTACTTTATCATATCACCGTATTTCCAGATCTCCTTAAAGTAACAAAATGATTATATTAGCAAATCTCGTGAGTAATTTCATATTATAATAACCCTTTTCAATCCTCATTGCCATTTGTTTCGTGTTTTTCGACTTTTATCGATTTTTTTACGTTATATTGATCAAAGACATTCTCTAAACGCATTAAATATTTTTTCAAGTCATTTTACAAATGGGAGCGTTTTTTCCGAATGAAAAATTTATTCCATTTTCTATGTTTACCATTTCTTGAAGAAAAAGTGCAACTGTTGCAATTTACAATATTAACGATTTACTAGGCGAAATTTTGGAGGTTCAGACGTATTAAAGATGATTCCAGAAGTTTCGATCACGAAATTTTGACCTTAAAAATCGCCCTTGAAGTGGAAGAAGTATAACGTGTATGTAAATTCAAGGCTTTCAAGGATTTAGTTAAATATATTACAGTTGTGTGATATAATTCTTATAATTGAGTAAAATTTGTAACTATTTTTAAAATTTGGAGTTACCAAAACCCTCGTGAACTCTCCCTGTCTACAACCGTGTCTAATACATTTAATATAACACTGCAAAACTTTCTCAAACCATCACAATTGAAACATTATTACACTACATCATAAGGAGAAAGTCACTTTCAACAAGCACAGTACTGAAACCGACTTCTGACAAAACAATTTAAAACCAACACTGCATCATTACCACGTCCCAGTAATAATTGAATCCGAAACCACCGCGTTTAAAGCGAAACCAAACCATTAACAACGCAAACCAATCAACAACAATCATCGAGCCCAATCCCCAGCTCAACAATCCGAAAAATCCACCACGACGAACCTCACTCATTCAACCGCACTCAACGAGAACCTCATTACGATACGAAACCAGTTGTTCTGGCACGAAACTATGTGCGTACCTAGAGCAGTGTGCCGGCTCTCAAAAGCGACCTTTTGAGGTCGACAGCTCCTGCTCGGTCGCTACCACGTTACCTGTTACCTACGAAACACCATAATCCGGATTTACCAGTTGTCCTTATACTGTCGCTCGCAAATCAATCAACGTCCGCTGCCCCGGCTGCTGCATTATCATAAGGGAATTAGTCCGATACGACTACTTTGTATTGTATGATTTGTTCGTAGATAATTTGTTTGGGTATGTATGTCTTGTTTGCGCTTATTATGTCGTGTCGTGTAAAATGGTCGGGCCTTGCGGTCGGCGTGAAGGTTTTTTCATGTGTAGGAAACGGATTGATGAATGCATTTCGTGTATTGATATATCGGGTTGTTCGGATTAGTTGTTTGATAAATTCGTGTTTGATGAAATTGTATTTATACATGATTTTTTTTAGCTTTCCTCCATTGTGAAATGAAGTTGCGCTTGCCACACCTGTACCAAGTCCTATATCGTTCTTAATATTAATAAATATCTAAAATGTCTCTAATAATTCATAATATACATAAATTTTGTGACGATATTCAAACTACTTTCAAGATGAAGATACCGCAAAAACTCTTTCAAAGAAAAATTTATTCATAACCAACACGTTCGAGCGAAATGATAAGCTTCCGTAACAATTTTCATTCGCAGATGCATCAACCATTTTTCCATATTCCGTGTTCTTCTATACGAAATTTATGCGACGTTTCCTTATCAACGTTCGTGAATATTTTACATGAACATCGTTCACGGTGCATCTCGATAATGTGCGTTGGAATGTGCGCATTTTTTTCGGCGAGCACTCGCTCAGCGGCGAAAATTCAAATCGACGTAACATGTGCATATTGAATTTTCAATTTCGCTTATGCATTATTGGATGACTTATTTTGATTCGAGCGTGAAATGCATGCAAAATTTTATGCATTGCATATAAATTTTAGAGGCAGCGCGTATGTAAACATAATGAACGGCTCTAGCGTGCAATTTAAAATAAAACTCTCGCTCGTCGAATCCATTATACACTGGCGTACACACAAATATTCCGCATACTTTATATTTCATATGTATGCATATTGAAATTGACTGCGAGTACGTTTTGTGGAAAGCGTACATGGTAGACGAACTTTTCGAGCGACGCCTCGGGGTGAGGGTGAAATGTATTGCAATCTGTTTATTTTATTTGCGAAAACTGTTTGGATTCACTATCCCATTGCATGATGAATTTTAAAACCATTGTCATCTCATATGAAATCAATAAGCGAAAAAAAACTTGCGCATATTTTTTTCACAAAATAATCCTCAATTAGTTGCATATATGTACATTGGAGTTATTATCTTTTAACAAAACAAATTCATCAAACGACCACATTAACAAAAAATAATTTAAAAAATCTGTAAAGAATTAGTACATTCGACATTATTGATTGTTTTCAGTTTATTCGAATATTAAATATCTCGTAATGAACCAACGTATTTGGTGAATATTGAATTATTAATGCAAATACGTTACGGTAAACATGATCAATCCGGTTATTACCAACGATAATTACGATTTCGATGTACATTATTAATATGTTGAAAACGATTTTCTAATCATAGATAATCATCAAAGGTTTATAATTATAGTGATAAATGTGTCAAATTTATAAATACATTTTCATATTGGTTCATTATAAATAGTAAATTGATTTTTTACTATATTATATAACACAACGAAACTCGTTTACCATATTTTATTTTTGATATATTCCGAACCATTCGATCAGAAACAATTATATATTCTTTACATTTGAATATTAAACGTTATCACATTATGTCAAATTAATTACATCGATCAAATTGAATCTTAATTGTATCAATAAATAAATAACCTCTATAATTATAAAACTTTCTATTTAACTATCACTTTTTCCCAACAAATCATCCATTTCAAATTCCAAATCAAATTTAATTAAAATTATAAACCAATTGTATCTTGATACATCAATAAAACATCGTAATGACAAATCTGACATTGGAACTTTCTTCGATCCGAAGATAACCACCACCTTTTCCCATCATCAATCCCCGACATTTTGAAAAGCACTGTCGTTGTACGAAACGCATGGGCGGGCCCAGTCGTTGTATAAATTCACCAGCAAACGGGTTTCGAAAACAATGAACAGGTAACATTTTGTCCGACAACCGAACAAAGATAACCGATAAACGGCCCGACCTCCGATATAACGCCCTCTTTATAGCGCCAGTCACGCGTTATGATCGCCTTTTTTGTGCATTTTTTTTGCTTTTTCAACCAGCTGATCGTCGTATTATATTAATTATCGCAATAAATAAGAGTTGGCCATCGACGGTGTGGAATGTGTTATCTCCGGCTTGTTTGTACAGCGAATTCGTCGAAGGAACTGGTTCGTCCGAGTTAATTCGTTATCTGATGTTTGCCGAAGTCGGAATCGATGTAAAACAGAATTTATTTTGTTTTTACGTATCGTCCTTATAAGGTTTACGCCTAGTAATAACTGGTTTTTAAAATTTATATTGATTGATTTAATGGCACATGTTAATTGTCGATTCATAGTGGAAATTTACGATACCGTTTTTTATAAGAACACGTACTTATGGCGGTCGTGGGAGTGTGGACGTGCTCAGTACTACGTTCACGTAGATTCTTCTAAAATGTTTTCGGTGATCGTAAGAGTTTTTATTACCGGTCGTGATCTTCTGGACGTAATGGCCCACCCATTGTTTTATCTATGGAGGCGGATTATATCTTCACAGATTCGATCTAATCTAGTTATTTAATCTTTTTTTCCACAAGCGACATTTCAATACGGACCGGCGTGATTTTAAACGAGATGCAAAATTAACAAGAAATGTAATATGAGACGAAATTAATTCAGATACGGTCGGCGGGGAATTCGATTCGAAAGTGGCTCTCGCCGACTCGATAAAGAATTTCGATGAAAACGCTCAAATATAGCGATAATTGATTACGCGTTGTTAACATGTGTATTTTTTAATGACGGCCATATCGATTTACATACTTAATGATTAATTATGCTAAAATTGACAAATTCCGCATCAATTATGCGCATTGGATATTCTCTCTTTTTACGACTGACGAAATTTATTAACTGCCGATTTTTTGCATTCCGAATACTTAATTTATTGCAGAATCCTGCTAAATGTTTACGATTCATGTAATAAACATCTAAAAAAACAAACTTACCATCCTGAAAAAAAGTGAAAATGATCACAAATTAAATCATTACTTCTACGTCTGTTTGGGCATCCGTCGTTCACAACCGGAGAGATTTTCAATGTTTTTACCGGAACACTTAATTATATACCATCAAGAGTCATTTTAAGTGAAAAATACATACTAGCACACACAACGAGAACATAGTAGTGTTTTATAATACGAAAAGTGAGCATATATAGCCATCGTTTTATGCGGGAGTCAAGGAGAACCGTCCGTAGCGCCTCGGGTAATGGTAATTGGCTGAGGCCGCGTGAGCCAGGGTCGTGATCCACAACTGTGGGATCTTCATCAGAGATCTTCCACCAGATATCAGATATGCCGACTGAGTAAGGATCACCTGCTGGAGATAAGAAGGTCTATCCTGCCGGTTGGATTTTGCGAGGACGTTGTCCGAGACGAGATAAAGCTCGCGTGATTTATTATCGTAAAAAAATCTGATTCAATTGCCTACTATTTACATGTCGTAATATAGTGTGATATATTTTTTTTAGTTCTCGTTCGAAACAGTTTTGTAACCGGATATGTGTAGTGTAAGTGTCGAATTGAAAATTCCGCAGTTAAATACTTCCCCTGGATGTTTTTTTAGGGTTTCAATATCGAATGTCCCCGCTTTGAATGGCAATCATCATTGTTGAAGAAAATCACCGTTGAGTGACGTTTCTATACAATCCCCTCTTTATTATAATACGTTCAATTAACATTTTTTTTTTATAATTCTCATATTATGTCAAGTGCTGAAAATTCGCAAGGTCCATTGATACGATTTATTTCGTACATCATAAAAAAAACCGTACAGATCGTCGACGCGCTCAATCGAATGCACATTTTCTGCAAAAACAAAATGCACATATCATTTTTCACTTCGACACCATTATGTTGGAATAATCCGATAAATTTCTCATCTAAAACGGCAACTATTCGAGCGAATATAACGACATATGTCAACCGGGTTTTATTTATACTGCAACTGTCGCACGTCAAAGCATTCACCATTCGCTACATCAACCACATTGTCAAATTGTGCTGTTAATCCAAATGCATCACGTCTAAATCATACAAACATATCTCCAATGAAATTTTTGATGACAATCGAATATTTAACGTTCTAAAGTGTATTTATTTATATAAAACTCCATCAGTAATCGATGAGAACCGATGCGCTCAAACCGTTAACTCTTATACGTCTCGATCACATCTCAATAACCATAAACCCAATTAACACCAGCAATAAAACACAAAGGCTACACGTACCGAAGCCGTCGATATGAATAATTCCGAATCGATTACTAAAACCGTGGGCGTACACGTATTATACAAAAGCGGCGTCAATATCAACAATCAATCGCCAATTTCACGATACGTTAGCCTCATTTTCAGCGCATAATTTTTCCCCACTTTTCAACGTATCAATCCGACATTCTCGTTCCGGCTCCGCGCCATATTATACACGATTTCTATGGGCTGCTATACGGCATGCTATACCTCACATGACGCAACAAAAAATCCGAAAAAAAAAACCCACGGCACTCCGGTACAACGTACCTGGTCTCTCGCCCGTCGGGGATCGATAGGGACAGGTAAACCGAGCTTTTATACACAATTTATGAGCAGGCCGGCTCGAACGGACCTGACTATGAATTTTCACATGCCGTCGACGTATGAGGGGTGTGGATTCAAAAATCACGATTCTCGACCGCGTAAATCCGACGATGGAACCCATTCATGTGTTGATTATTTTGTGTGATGATCGGAATGCAGAATGCGGTTGTTAGTTGTGTTCCGTTGTTTGGAATGTGTTAATTGTTAAAATATAGAAGAAATTGAATGTATTTTTTAATTTAGTGATATTGAAAATTAACGTTGTCGTCGTTGGTTATTGGATGGAGACTTGAGATGTCATATTTACCGTAATTTTCATTTATCAGTGATCTGGTATTTATTTTGATTACCGGTAAATTAAATTTTATATAAATACCGGAAAAATAACGGAAAGTCAAAAAAATCCTTAAAACCAAAAATTCTTAAAAAAAAAAAAAAACAATTTTTTCCAAAAAACATTATACAAAAATAGCAAAACTTCAAAAATATTCGAAACGAAAAATAAATTACCTAACTTTTATATGGGTCATTTACCGGTAAACCGGTAATGACAAACCTATGGAGAGGGGATCTTTTATTATATTCGTTTTGTTTTAACTGTCTTATCATTTATATTCTTTTTAAAATATAATAAAAACATTACTATTTGAATATAATTCAGAATACAATATTTTTTAGGAATAACATTTAAATCTTCACAAAAAAAATCATCACTCTCAAAACACCAGTGATAATGATGAAACAACCATTTCGATTACACCATCCGCTACCAAATGAAGACCTTTCTAATTCTCTCAAATTCTCAAAAAAAAAAATCAATTCTCTCAATCGCTTCACCTTCTGATCATACAAATCTGAAGCCTTAAAAGCACGTCTATTTCGACACACATAATGAATAACCAACGCAACAATCAATTTGAAAAGTTCTCACAAACATCGACCTATTGAATATAAACCATACAAACTTTCATTCCAATTGTGATTTTTGAATACACACCCCCCATAATGTACGTATAATAATGCGGGTTCATGTTCGACACCCCGTAGTCACAAAAGCCGGTCGAAACGAAAAGATCGCCACAATGTCAACACTAGCCAAGCGCAAAAATGTAAAAAAAAAAACGAAGATTTGCATCGCTAATTAGATACGTCAACTTTGCGCAGAAGGAATCTCGATTCGTTCGGAAAAAAGTGTCGTTAGCTCTTTTTATGGTGTGTATGTTTTATGGTTTGCCGTTTTCGCTGTTATGACTCGTGGCGACGTTATAAAAGATAATGCTTGCTTCTGGTTGTTTTTTTCAGCTTTCGAAATTTATAAATCGTTAGTGTTTTAATTACAAAGGTGTTGTTTATTTCGATAAATAAACGACATTGAAATCGAATAAATTTTAATTAATATTTAGATAATGATTGATCAAATATCCTTGATTTTTTTTAAAGCAATACAATGAATTAAATGCTTTATCAACATCACAGAACCCAACAATCAAAATTTCATTCGATTACAACGCGGGAAACCGCTTTCGATAAATTTGAACTACGACCTCAAACCGCCAATTCGCAACGATCATTACACTTATCGAATGGCCGATAAATATCGTATCGATTGCGCAAATTTGGCCACCGACACCCTCATTCACGGCCATACATGCACCCGACAGGTCCGGAATGCACTTTCTTCTGCCATTCCGTGCCCCCGCAGGTTCAAAAGCGTGCTCGTCTAATTCCCGTTCGAATTGTAAAAGTGAAAAATCAATTACCGGCCGTCTCACGATCCGCCGCAATTTCAGTCGAATCCGAATAACATTTGCATGTTGGTATTCCTGCGGGGCGGTGACGACAAATTGCCATCTTGCGAAAGATTCTGTCTCGGGTTTCCGCATGCGATTTGTTTGATTTGTACGTTTATTTAGTGTATTTATTGCCGGTTATGCAAATAAGTGGGTTGCCTAGGAAGGTTTTTTGTTGGTTCGTTTTAAATTTGATGGTGGTTTTTGATATTATTAGGGTTGACTGATGGAAAAAAATATGAGGAAAAAGCGCTGTGCAAATTGTGATTATTTTGTAATGAATGAGTTTCAGAAAATGATATTATATTATCAAAAGGTAAATTTATATAGAATTATTTGTGAATTGGTTTCGTCAAAATATTATTTATAAATGATTGAAGTTTTGTGTACGCATTTATTGTATAATATTAAGTATGAAAAAGGATTAATTTTAATATTGTCTGCTAATTTATTTAAATACCATCAATGATTTAATATACGCCGATTCGTATCGATGATTGAAATTAAGCGACTTAAAAATAAAATACACAATCATTACTCTAAAATCATTTAAAAGTAATTTTTAAAATATTCAGCTTATTGAGAAATATATAACATTTTTTGAAAAAGTTCTGATGATATCTGAAAGATTTATATACTAGAAGTTATATAAGTCGCATATCAAAACCCTGCATATGATAACTCAATTTCATTTTTATATACAAGCTTATTCAAAATAAAACATAAACATATATCAATAGTATATAAATTTCACAACATCCCCCCGATCACAACGATAGTAAATGACAATTAGGACTATTTCCACGTCTACATTCGAACGTCTCAATCGCGCGTAACATCCCCCCGCTTTATATTCGAATTTTTTCCCATCTTTTTTCCCAACCCCACGAAGATTTTCAATGCGCGATCCTTCCCCCAGATATCTCTTTAGGCGGAAAGAGAATTCTTATTTCAAAAAGTAAAAACTACTTACCGTCTGCTCCTTTCGCATTGCCCGAGTTGACGGCCCGCTGCCATGGTGGTAGTGCCATGGAGCCCCATGGCATGGTGGCATGGTGGAGCACAAATCCTACCCGTCGAGCTCCATACAAATTGTACGTACGAGGGTGGAGAAATTTATATCCTCACACCCGGTAGCCCTCACTTCATGTTCGAGCCGTTCTCTCTTTTCCTCTTATTACATTGTCTATGTTTTGTTCTCTTTTACTCTTTTCACAGTACGTAACTACGTACCTCTTTTTGTTGGAACCGCAGCAGTAAGAAAGCAGGAGTTGAAAAAGGCGAGTCGCGAACAAGCTTGAAATATTTTGCCAATGTGTTACTTTGCGTGTGTATTTTGTGAGTGTATATTAATTTAGTTATATATTAAATTTTAGTATAAATGTGTGTGTAATCCACTCGACGAACAATTTTCATTTAATTTACTCTACATTCTTTATACAAAACAATAGTAATTAAAAATATAAAATAACTGGTCATCCCATAAATAACCTTAATTTTTATAAAGAAAAAATTACCGATGTCGAAAAAAGAGTTATTGAGTTTTTCAACTCAAAACCATGAAGCTTTTATGAAAAGTGAATCAAATACGTTAGAAATGCGATTATTTGTTGTATTGAATATATATATTTTTAAATCATTTGTTAACAATAATGAATACCGAATTACTCATTGGTTATGTATCAGATTATAATTGTTATCAAAATTTCACGATTTAATCGAATCGGCGTATATACAAAAATGTATTCCAAATAAACACAAGTCGGACGCATTAATCCGGTATTTAAAAACATCAAAGCGAACCAAATACCAGAGCCGGAGTTGACTATCGTCTGTTCGGCAAACATGTATCGCATGTTGTGTACACTTTGCGGTTATACGGTGTCGGATATGGAGTTTCTGACTGTGGCTTCTTCTTTCTCTCCCATACCTCTTAATACCTCCCAGACGAGGCTCTTTCGAATACCTTTTTTATCTGGAGCGCGTGGAAATGTCGCTGCTATCTATTTAGCTTTTATGAGTTTGTCTTGTTCTTTTTTTCGGCTCACCCCATTTCCCGGGCCGGTTCTCTCTTTTTTTTTATTCATATCTGTCCCGTTTCGTTTCTGTCGCCGTTTAGATAGCTCACCCTTCAAATTAGTGCCCTACTCTGTGTTAAAAGTATGATAGATGAGATCGCCAGATATCGGGACAAAGTGGTGTTCTCACGTTTGCTAAAAGCCAATAGGTCATACATTGTAAAGCTCCGAATATCAAAATTAATATCGCAGTAAACATAAAATTTACGGTAAAGTAAAAAATTAACGTCGCCACTTAAATCGCATCTTATCGTCTCAATAAAAGTGCTCTTCGGCCGAAGATAAGAAGATATTCGAAAATTTTACAAGTATTTAACGAAAAAAAAAAACGTTCTCGGAATATTTAAGTCGCGTCGAAACATCCGCAATCAAACGGGAACTTAAATTTTGCATAAACTACGACATTTTGTATAAACTGTCGGTAATAACGTTACATGTGTTACTTTCGAATTATGCAAAAGCGGACATATAATGGAATTATGTTATGCGGGTCGTTTCGTATCAGTCCGCTTTATTGAATTTGCAAATTGTTTATTTTCACGCATTAAACTTATAAAAGTTACGGTGAAAGAAAAGCTCCTCTTATAGAGAAACTTTTTATCGTTTCTATTTTCAGATATCGGCAAACGCTAGCGAGAGGTTTATTTTAAAATTTTCAGGATAGAAACTAATTAAATCGATTGTTTATTTTAAAATTTAATTTCGAATGTTAGCAAGAAAAACAATATCAAGGCGATATAAATTTTCGAATGAAACAAGTTAACGAAGTTAACAATGTAACGAATCAATCTATCGCCGATTAACAAAGGTCAACGTGAACGTCGAAGTATTCGTTCAACCAAAAAAAAATGGCAATCGAAACGAAAGCGTCTGTTTACGAATGGTAATTAGAGAAGAAGCGTCAGAGCGCGTGACGGCGCGTTCGATATGTCAAAAGCGCCGGTTGGCAGCGTGGCGGCGCATACAGTTCGCGGTAAAAAGTCCCCTCTTTGCATCGTTGCACCAAACTTACATAATTCGGTAGCATTTTTATGTTTTTTTCATTTGATATTTAATCCATCATCAATAATATTATACGTATCCATTAAATTCTGTTTGAAAAATATTTTTTATTGTCGAATATTTTATCGTTTATATATTTTACTAAAAATTATGAATGCAACAATCTTTTGTTTTAGATGCGTAAATTATTTATTAACATATTATCATGTCAACATAGAAATGCATTATAAGTGCACAGATTGAGATTCTTAACGTATTTCGTTCATAGTTTGGAGGTTATATTTGTTGAATTTCAACTATATTTTAACAAGTATCAGGTTTACAAGTTACAAAGTAGCACCGTTTGCCATATGAACTATTAGCATGTGCAAATTTAGTCAATCTAACAATATTGGTAAAAGTAATGTACCACCCATGAACGTACCAATCTTCCAAGCGGTGAGACGCGTTTATACACGTACATACACATACAGAGATTAGCGTGCCTAGTTTTTAAGTTGGCGCCCGGCATTACGTTTATACACGTACATGCACCTTGACTCAATCGCAGTTTGACAGTTGGTCGTACGATACTTTTTGTTTAGGTATCGAAACAGTAACATTAGAGTATTCAATACTACGATCAATCCATCAACACGAAATCCAATTTCATTCTTTAGGTTGGATTGGGTTCAGTTCGTTTCTATTTCGTACAGAAATAACCAACTAACGTTTAAACGTCAAAAATTAGATACAAATGTGTGTGTGAATGCAGAGTACCGACTTAAAACTTATAATTGTACTAGCGGTAGTACCCGGCGTTGCTCGGGACTTAAATTTTAAATCCAATTATATTTTTAATTTAATTTTTACGGATCGTCACGTTTTGGGTTCTGGGAAATATGGTCACCCTTTTTTAATGATACAAAAACTTCCTCGATAAAAAATACATGTATAAGCCAATTTTCATGGTGATCGGTTGAACAGTGTTGGAGTGAAAAGACTATATACATACAAACATACAAACATCCATTTTATATATATATAGATATGTATGCGTTTTACCGCATGGGAGGTCGGTGCGTTCATGGGCGATACATTAATTTTACCAAATTATTGATAAAATAATTTGTAAAAACTGTCAAACATAACCTTTTTACAATACGCACAAATTACGCGCAAAATACATTGAAAAAAAAACAATTTAGGCACCCATAATACATTTTTACCCATTAACTCTCCGCTGCCCAGGCTAGAACCCCCTGCAATGCCCACGGGGTCCATATGGGCTCTTAAATTCCGGTCGATATCAGAATTTTATGTTATGAATCCTTAAATGTGAATCATATCAAATAAAAAAATTGGAAATTGGAGAAAAAACCCTCGATACTTGAGCAGTTAGAAATTTCCGGTCCATATGGACCCTAGGTCAAGTCGTGGGTGAAAATAAAACAAAAACTGTCGATATGCAACTAACGCAGCTGAAACATGAAAAATCCGAGTACAACGCCGCCTTTACGATCGGTGGTGTGAGCGCGCGCGATAAATACGCTACAGTGTGACACGCCGCCTCGGTTTTGTGTACGGGCCTAACCGGTGGCGCCCCCGTCGGCGGCGGCTCGCGACTTTAGTCCGGCCGGCCGCATCGCCGCGCACGGCCGCTGCGACTAGAGCGTTTCGGCGACAGCGCGCGCGCCCCCCGCATCCTGCGCCCCCCGACCAGGACCAGCCGTCAGTGCGTCGACCAGTGCCAGTGTCGCGTCGCCGTACATATATTCCGTGTTCGTCCATTCACCTTGTACAGTGTGCGGTGGTTGTGCGTGTGCGTGTCTCTCCCGTGTGGTGGTGTTTTGTGTGTGCGTGTGTTTGTGCGATCGGCGTCGGCACGAGACGCCATGGTGCCCCGGTCGGTGTCCGTGCCGGCGCGAGAGTCCTGAGGAGCGAGCACACCACCAGATATCACATCCGCCGGAAAAGGTACGTGCGCCCCCATCCCGAACGTCCCCCACCCCCCCTCGACCCTCTCGCGCCTGCGCCCTGCGAACCCCCGCCGCGATAATTTGAATAAGCGGCTCGCGAACAAAGGATTTCAAACTGCGCTCCGTGCCACCCTCCCCTCGTCCCCGGGGATGCGTGTACTTCGGAGCACGTGCCGTATTATATGCGAGCACGTGTGTCGGGCGCGTCCACGCGTACCGACGGCCCGATCGAACCGATCTGTATGTAAACAATGTGTATCCATGGCGATGGATTCGTGCGCCAAACGTCAAAAGGCGGGCACGGCCGCGATCCGGTCGCTTTCGGCCGCGGTGACGTCACCGCGGCTTCCCGTCGCCGGGGTCCCGAGGCGGCGACTTGGTCCCGCTCGATTTGTTGCACGTGCTAATTTGGACGTTGGCGTGTTTTTCTGTTTGAATTCGTAATTTCGGGTATGGGCTTCGTGGAGTTTTTTTGTTATGTCGTCGTCCTGTCCCTTTTTTTCTGTTGCAGGATTGTCGTTTATCGAATTTCATCTTTGGCAAAAAGTGTCGGCTAATTGGGCAGGTGTCGTTTTAATTTTAATTATATGTACGTGTGCCAGTATATAGGCCCGATGTCAATAACATCGGCTGTGAATTGATAACCATACTATTACGTATTAAAATAAAAATTAAATATATCTATGCAAAAATATTTTTTAACCGTGCCCTTGCGAAATGTCTCCAGAGTATAAGATTATAGGCGTTATTATAATGAATATAAAGACTAAATTTGGAGCTCGCGATTTTCGTGCTCGAGAATGATGTAATTAACGATTATAGCCGTTATTTTAATGGGCATACAGACCAAATTGGAATGGCAAACCCAGTAGTGACATCGACTGCCCGATGTCCGTAACCGTTTTGAATATTTAATATTTAATTAATAAAATCAAAATAGTTCATTTGTTATTGTCACCAGACGTCATATAGGCAAAGCCTATAGTTAGTAGATAATAAGCATCATATTATAGACATTAACTGTATACACATAAAGACCATATTACTATAAAAAGTCGTGAGCATCATTCGAACAAACGAACAGGCAGACACACACAGAAATCCGTGATTATATTATAGGGGATAATTCGTCGCCTATTTGTTGCAACCTGGAATAATTTATGTATGTACTTGTTTGTTTGTTTTTTTCATTATCGACTCATTTTGTAATTGAATACTCGAAAACATATTTTCACAATTTAATTCATTCATTGTACACACACTGATAATTAGCATTATACAGCAATTATTGTTCATCGGACCGAATTTTTTTCACCTCCAAACGTGGGAATCGTATTTTTAACACCGCCGCGATTCATACAGATCTGCTCGGATTTGACTCGCCTAATTAACGATGACATTTTCGCCGACGTTCGTCATCGCTTCTTGCATATTTTTTAAAAATTTATACGGACTTCTCACGCGGGATATGCGGGCTCTTTCCCAACAATGAAAACGCATTAAGTCGCCGCTTTGTTCGGTTAAATGGCTACATTCTCGTTTCTCCTACTGTACGATCTGAAGAATGTGCGAAATATCCAACTGCAATTCGTTCATTGTTTTTTTTTTTATTATTATTCGTGCAATTAGAACTTCCTCGTTGAAAGCATCGCAAATATTTTGATAGTCGAATGACACGAAAAAAGCGCTTTCAACATGTGGTCGTCGAGTCAAGGTTTGCAGATATCGAAAATGCGGAAACGTATCGTCGACAAATCGTTGGCGACATTGGGCTTTTTTTTACATATTATTTTCGTTATCAATCAGTTAATGGTTTCGTACATTCGCGCGGTGGCGGTTAATTCCGTATATTTTCATTATGTAAAAAGGGAGTTATTTCGAGAATTTCGATGTGCCGTCGACATCTGCCCGATTTCTGTTTCTTTTTTTATTCTCTTTGACGACTTTCAGTATAATAATGTGTCCGGGATTGTAAAGGTCGACATCCGATCGTGTCTCCGGGGGATATTTCGGATGGCGAGATCAAAGGAGGACTCTGGCCGTGATACGACGCCGTCTAATAAGCCACGCATATACCTTTCGAAAAAAAACCAACTCATGAATCGACCGATTACGAAACGCTCCTTATTCATAAAAACAATCCGACGCCTCTTATGCCGCAACGCTTCCGCGATAAATCCACTCACGATCCGCGCATTTTTTACCGTCTGAAATTTTTTCGAGGTGTCGACCCAACGAGACAATGGACGCCACGAACACCATACAGATCAGCCGCCGTAGCGAGCCAACTTCGCTCCTATTCCCCCATAATATTATGGCGTGTTGCCTTTTCGTCGGCGGGCAGAGAGTGAGAAGCGCGCTCAAAGCGTCTCGAAACACTTAACAAGTTTAATAGCGGCGACGGAGCTGTCGTTTAAAATTCACGCTTTGCCGCGCCGAATTCGCGCCAGGGAGACGCGAGGGTGCTCAAACTGTTAATATGTTGTGTAATCGAGGCTGCGAAGGACGCCCGATGGGAAGATGGCCTTGTTCGATGGTGGATCGTTCGTTGGGTTTGTTGGTTTGGGATCGGTAAGTTTTTTGGTATCGCGTTTCGATTTATAAGAAAATTTGGATTATTGAGAAGTTATCGTCATCATTGTCGATCCGTTGTGTGTCCACTGCAGGACAAGGTCTCCCCATCAAATATTGGGGGTCTAGGCTATATACTATATCCGAGAGCCAACCTTATATCGATGAGAAGTTTTATGGAGTGATAATATACAAGGTTCAAATTGAATGTTTTCCCCAGAAGTATGTGAGCTGGGCAAATCATTCTTTAATTTTTTTACCTCTATACTCAACAGAGATGAATCCCATTGGTGAAGTATTTTCTAATTGTAAGATTGAATGTTCTGACAGGAATTTGCTTGCAGTCCCATAAATCGGATTAAATTTGGTGGAGATCATACAAGAGTCTGTCACCACTGTTAGATCGAAAAATTGTAACAAATACTACTGGAATATGTACAAATTGCCTGCAGTAGTTGCTTAAGAAGCGTTACAAATTATTATATTTCAAAAGCGTTATGTTATCATTTAATATTCTCTTATTACTGTTTTCCAGTCATTAACTTTCAATAATAATGATATAAATATTAAATTACTTCATGTAAATAATAAAATGTTATTTAAAAACAGATTCGAAATGGAAAGTATGAGGAAAGTAGATGAGTGTTATTTAAAACTTATAGAAATGAATAAAGATTTGATAAAAATTTTTTCTGAAATTGATGAGTAATCGTGATGATTTTTCAATATAAGATTGTTAATTTTTTTTTAGTAATCATGATGATTCGTATTATATAGATGATCCGCACAATATTCTAATCCATCCCAAAGAACTCTCATCCAATTCACTCCACGCACATTTTCATTCCGTTACCCATTTCCAGGTACCATTCCAGCACTTCGCGCATCAACCTTCCATCCATTCACCCACCACATGCTCAGCCAGCAGCCATTTCGAAAAACACAACACCGAAAACGTTTCCCGAGACCGACCCCGCTCAATTCAGTAAAAGCACCAAAACGGACCTCAAAGGCTATCGAACGATCGCGAATCCTCGCGGCGACGTTCACCACGGTGGGAAACTCGTAAAACAACAATCGTCGGATTAATTCTGATTAACGCCGTCCATAAATCCGACTCGTTTTAATTGAATTATCGATACTTTTCGCGTTTCGCGTCGACGTCGGAGCCGAAATTTTATCGCCGAGCCGTCGGCGCTTTATGCGAATTTAAATTCATGTTTTATTCATATTCAATTAAAATCTTCTCGTCACATCTCGCAATAAATTTTTTGGCGAAGCGCGTTTTTCACAATTTTTCGTATTTATTATTTTTTTTTTTGATAGTGTATTTGAAAATGTTGGTTGTTTGTTACGAAGACTTGTAAAAACTGTCCGTTACATAACAATGACTAAAACGTGCGTGTTCGATTAGTCTATTTTTTCGTTATGCACAACCACACACAATTTCGAAGTTTTCAAAGTGGCGTAAGGCCGGCAATTTGTTAACCTTTTCAACTCCGATTAATTTATTTGCTAACCGCGAGCGCCTAATGGGCGTTTTCATTCTGGCGGGTTTTGCACTTTTTTTTATGCACCTCCGATTAATTTTGCTTTCTCGCGCGATAAGTAGTCGTATAGATAATGATCTCAGTGTATGTTTTTTATATTCTGAGTTTTCGCAGTGGATAAATGTGTCTGATTCGAAACGGAGCCGATTTTAACGAGGTATAAATAGGATTCGTGCTTTCCGTTGCGGATGGATGCGGTCGAGATTAATCGAAATATCATACGTGCGGTTTTTTGTGTTATCGTCACTGCTATTTGACGTTTTTTTTATGTTTGTGTCTGCTATATCATAATAATGTCGGTTTTATGAGGTCATTTTTTGATTTTAATTGCTATATTATTTATTTTTTAATTTTCTAATATAAAATATCCGTTACGAGTGATGTATTCGAATGAATATTTCATCAGCGATCCAAGCAATTTTCCTTATATATTAATACTTGTAATATTTAATTTTGAATCGAATATTAATTTAAATCAGTTTTTTTTATTTCGAATACATTTGCTTTGAAAGATCGTGTTTAGATAAAGAATGCTAATGATAGTGCGCTCACGGACATTAATATGATCTGCCCGCGAGCGAATTTCCGAATAAAAAAGAACCTCCGCAGACTGTTCCCTCAATTTATCACATTTCACACACCATAAAACCCACTTTCATAAAATTCATTCCGAGAACGACCCGTACATTTTCCTTAGCGGCCGTTTTTCAGCAACGCAGCCCGGTTTAATATCAATGAAACGTATCAAGTGCAGCAAACGAACCAAAGTGCACGTAACACACGTGCAACAAGAACTCTTGTCGTGGCTTCGGACACACACACGTATCTATGTTTAGTCGCGAGCTTTTATGGCTGCGAGCGGCGGTCAAAGGAATTTTCTGTATATAATACACCGTGGAAGTCGATGTGGGCTCTCTGTAGGTATGTAGCCATAAACCCGCCCACCGATGCACCTCTTAATGATGATAACACTCCTCTTTGTCCGCATTGTGTACTGCTGGCCGCCGTATACGGACGAGCCTTCTCGTTTGTACAACTTATTATGTCCGACTATTCGTATGAGCTCGTACGTGAATGCGCTTTTTGTGCGGGTGTGAAAACTCCGGATGAGTTTCGAATTGATGATAATTCGTATGTGAAAATGCGAGGTGCGATCGAGCCTCGTTTCGTGGAACAGTTTGTATGCGAAACGTGCTGTATTAATGCACGTATCGGCATTGATAAATTATCGATTTATACACGTTTATCGGTAACGGTGGCGCTTTGTGCTATGATATATGTTACTTATATTTGTTATGCAAACAAGCGTGATAGTGTGTATTTCGAAAACAGATTTATATTTGTCAAACAAATCTGCGAAAACGTTTGAATTATTAATTGGCAGACCACGCTTTGTTCGTGTCACGAAGACGTCACGGCGTCGCAACGCTTTTTTTCCACAGACGCTCGATTTGCATACGTATTTGTAGCAAATCGCACGAAAAACAGTATATTTTGTTTTCATTTCTGTTATCTCGAACGAGTGAACCGTCCAAAGTACGTGTCATTAAAAAACGATCGCGCTGACGCATTGTTGCACCGCCGGAACGTTTTTTTTTTCTGTCGTCGTTTAAAAAATGACATGTTGAATACACAGTTCGTCGTGTCGTTTACATGTTTTTTCATATATAAAATATAATTTTATTACATCGAAACGCGCGTGGGCGTATCGGAACAAAAAAAGATCCACATTCAGAGCTCGGATCCACCCACGCGTTTCCCTTATAAAACGCACTCTTCGCGCCTTTGTCCGCTAATTAATCGTCCGAATTTTTTCGGAGCGTCTTATTAATTACCCTCGTTGCATCATAATATTATAATGAAACGAGATCGTATCTTCGGAGCCGTCTTCTGTGTGTTTTTTCGTTCCCCCGAGCGGATGTGCTAATTGAAGTCGTTGCCGGCAAGCGCACGGTAGTCGCTAATAATCTATGAACTTTGCGTTTAGGCGTGGAAATGTTACAGCACATACACACATATATTAATATATTGTAGCCGAGGTGTGCGTTCGGATACCTAACCAACCGACCGTTTACTATACAACCGTACACGTCGGTGATGCAATTAACTCTAGACAGGTGCTCGCCGGTCCAGACATTGGCTTTCACACCGCATTAAATATCTTCAATATTGTAACAGACGACTGGGTGGTTCATCCCGCATATTTCAACGTTGAATATTACAAATCGGGTTCAATCTTGTTAGCGTAAATGCGAACACCGCCACGCTAACATCTATATCTATCTATCTATGTATATGTTACAGTTTGAGTGTCCACTTCGTTTGTGCACGAACAAACTAGTCTGTTTATGCACCTTCAGAACAGTTTTAGTACAATTGTTAGTGTGGTACGACAATTTAAGTTGTTTGCACTCAGATACTGCTCTTATGCTAAATATCAATAAGGTGGAAATTGGTATGTCAACTAAAGATCGAAAAATACGCGAAGTGTCTATCCGTCGTGTCAGTTTGAACTTCGAGAGTTTGTTTTGAACACGTTTTCATAACTCAAGCTAAAACGCTAACCCAAGCATGATACTTATCACGTCTGTTTTTAGTTTAGATGCAATTATATGTTGGTTTGGTGACGCGCTAAAACCGCTTGACCGATTTGAATATTTATTTTGTTCGCTTTAATTAACATGTGGTTTAAAAAGAAAAATAATAGGGAAATTCCTAAAAAAAAAAGCTAAAAAATAATGTAAGTAATTTTGTATGGCAAAGTACACCGCCGCGCCGCGTATTGATTGTGTAGTGATTGTTATGTGTGCAGAACGCGTGTTCACAACGGGAACGGGAATCGGAAACTGGTGTGTGCAGAACTCGTGAAGATGAAGGGCGCTATTTTAAGATGAAAAAATCCAGTATTTAGAGTCGAAGATCTATCGTTTGTTGACAGATCTTCTTAAATATGTGAAAACGACTGGACGAATGCAAGACACGACAAAAACGGGACTGTCCCGGCGAAAACGGGTCGTATGGTCAGCTTAGTTTTAGCGAGACTGACTAACAGTATTTGTAGATGATACGAATTTCACCGTTTCAGCTAGTTGCATAATATAATACGAATATCGATTTTAAATAGTTAACCATCGGATCATGTCACACGCAAATAAACCGTTCAATAAGCGTATCGCAGAGTAATCCCTTCGTTTTTTTTCCATTCGTAACAACAACAATACAGATCGGAACGGACGCCCTCCTCCATTAGCGCTAATGCGATGTTTCAATGGGCCGCTTTGTCCGTGTCCGTTGTCGATGAATAATTACGCTATCGAAACAAACGACCCGGCTCCGAAAGAGTGTCCGAGGAGGGAGAAAGGTATGCGGGGCCTCAAGGGCCTCCAGTCGAATTTCGATCAACTTTCTAATGACCTCACGGCTCGGGTTCGATATGTCGGCTAATTAGCGAAATCGCACTAGCGCTCGCTGAATCTGTTGCGGTTATGTGCGCGCGGATAATTACGTCTGTAATTTGACACCGGTCGGATAAATTATTTCGTTTACGATCATTATCGCGTGTGATGACGGCGTGGAAGTCGTTAAATTCTTTACGCGAGCTTTTATAAGATTTCGCCTTTAAGTTATGGCCGATTTCCGTGCGCGGTTTTCTATTCGGATTCGTTTCGAAGCGTAAACTCGATTGCGATTCAACGAGTATCAAGTGCACCGATTAATATACTTCTATTTCGATCGAACACGAAACGATCCGATCAACGTTTTCGTCATATCGCGCACTTAAACTTCGATCATTGAAAACGTATTTTTTTAATCTCATTTCGAGAGATCGACAATCGCACGGTTCTTTCGTTCCACTCTGTGCTTATCGGCATCGCGTTCAAAAGCGCCTCTTGTAATTTGGCCACGGTGCAGGTACTCCGTTTGCTCACGAAACATTCTGTCCGACCAGTGTCGACGTAATGGCCGGGAATTTCTTGTTTCTTCCATTTGCTTGCGTTTTTGGTTTTGTTTTCGACGATTTTTGTTTTTGTCGTTTTGCGTTCCCCTCCTCCCGCGCGCTCTTTTGAGTTTTTTGCGGTTTCGCCTTATTGATATGTAAGATGCTATCTGCGCCCAGGTATATATCCGAGGTATTTTTCTACCTTTGTCCGCCCCTTTTGGCCGGGGCATATGTTGTGAGTTTTGTGTTCTCTCGTGCTTTCGTGTGTATGCAGTTTTTGAGTTTCGCGTGCTCGTTTTGCCCACCTTGCCAGAATGCATTGGCTTAATTATTTTATCGCGTTGAATTTTCTTGTTGTTTTGTTTCAGTTTGGCATGGCGTTTTTTATATATAATATGTATATTACGCGAAATATCCAATGTTTCGTTTTTTTTTCAATCTAGATTTTATTCGGCTCGAATGGCTAATATAAAATACTCATTGTTGTATTTTTAGACCAGATTTTATGATATGCGAGAGTGAGTCGATAAATTTATGCCCATTTTGAACCAAATCTGAACACCTTTATCAAATACATCTCCATTCATATGTTTTATTCATCTTTGATGGACGTCTCTTTCAGCGCGTTTTGGCATGAAAAATCACTCGCATTGAATATGAAATTCATTTTTGCATGTTTGCTTTTTCGTGAATTATTATTTTATATTTCGCATTTCATATTTCACGCTCGGCTCGGAGCATGTGAATAAAAAGTAGAACAGTTTTGCTTTTTATTTTTCTAAATTTATATATGTAATGTTATTTTTTTTGCCACGGTTATATCGTGCGCATTTTATCTCGACAGATGACTAATTAACTCGCGTTTGATTTGGATCATAAAACGTGAAATAACGTGTGTAGGTGAAGTTGGACGACCTGCCTTGAAATGCCGGAAGGTGAAGTCGTGATCGCTACGTGTGTTAAAGTGGAAAGATTTATGGAACACGCTGGAACAGAAGCCGCAAACGAGAAATCCAACATACAGGTGTAAATTACTGTGCAGTATGGGTTCATTATTGAATCTCCTCTATGAACATTTGTGCGAATGATTATCGATCTTAATTATTTTTGTTCCTTCCAATTTTTTTCATCGGAAATCGTGAGAATCTGCTACTATTAACACATTGTTTGCGGGAAAAGGAGATCACAGTCTTACGGTATATCAGTACTATTCTAGTCTGTATACGATTTGATTGATTATAATTGTTGAAGCCGTGCGGTCCGAAATTGCTCTCACCTTTGGCCTCCTTTGTTCATCTACGTGTGGTCCAAGTTCAAGCAGTTCAAATTCTTTAATTTTGAGCGATATAGTCTTTATTCGCCGGTTTCATGGCATTTTTTTACAACGGCTTACATATTCGGTCTTAATGCGGTTGTAAAACGAGCTTTGCCAACAAATTGAACTTCATTCGCATTCCCTGGCGCATCTGCTTTTAAAGCACATACAATTCCATGTCCCGTACGATATATTAACGCGAAATTCTCACCGGGCATATGCACATTACACACGTACTTCATCCGTTATAAAAGTGAACCTACCTCGTCTGAATGGACTTTTGATTTACGTACCGCCGACTCTGACATGCGTATTCTAATGTCATATTATGTGCATTTTCTTATCTGCATTTTTACACGGAGTAAACGCGATAATGCATTCTGTGAAACAGTCATTGTAACGGAGGCGTTTCCTCGTGTGTGACGAGTTGAGGAAAAAAATGACCGATGTCACTTTTTCTTCGGTAATTTTCTATACATCGGAATGCCATTGTTCGAAACAACAGTCGTTAAATTTGTTTGATTTGTTGATGACGATGTTTCATATGTGTATTGTAAAATTTATGGTTTTTCGAACCTATTCGACGATCGTAGATGTTCGCGTGACTCTAATCGAGTTGAGCTTTCGCTAATGAAATGTGTAAATTTAGCTACGTATATACCTGACGGTTATAAAAATATACGCATTTTACTCGCTAACTGTAAAAATAAATTGCTAAGAAAATTATCGTCTTTGTATGCGAGACGTAAATGGTCGTCGTATTTGATTTACGTCAAAGAATTTCATCTCTGTTAGCCATCGTCAAAATAGAAAGTTCACAAACACAAAAGTTCCATTATTTACTTTTACGCACTAATTAGACATAGGCAGAACGACCGATTGTGTGTGGCTTTTCGAAACACATTTTCTTCACTTTAGCGATTCATTATCTAGACATTAAGAGTGTGAGATTGAAATACATCTTTGACGCTGCCAACTTGTAAAAGTTAAAATTCTACTCTTATTATTGTTTTATTAAGATATTTGATGATTGCCAATGAGCTTTTATAAATTGAATTTGACGAACCGAGTATGTCATCGCTTTATTACATTTGTAAACATACATACGTTTACTTTAGTGGGAAAAAATGTCAATTCGAATCCGAGCGATTGACACAGAGCAAAAGCGCAATTTTCCCACTAACGTGGAAATGCCGGAAAAGCGAGATATTCCAGCCGAGGATCGATCGATCGGAACGCGGCGGCGCCCTCCCACACCACTACTACTACCATTCTGTTAAAAAAAAAATACAATAAAAACCAAAACGAACCGTGTATATAGGTAAAAGCGTTTTCCGAAATAGAATCGCGCGAAAATAAAAACAATAGTTTTCCGAGGCGATTTTATTAGCGTCGGCAGACCACCACTAATTTACACCGGTTTAAACGTTGACGATTTTCCGGTTGGAGCCGCTCCAACAGTTGTCGAGAGGATGTCATCATTTACTGCGGCCTCAGATGGCCGTTTGATGCCATTTGTCACTAGTTTGGATCTTTCCAAATGATACAATCATACATCGAATTGTTTCCCTATTGATTCCGTATGCTTCGCGAAAAGCTGTCTAACATTTGGGTCGATCCGAATATGTTTAAGTAAATATTTCATGTTTTTATTGGGCGAGTCGAATGCGTTTCGAAATTGAATTCGACATTAATTTGAAAATATTAAGATTCTTAGAGATGTTGGGAGTGGCGTTCCAGAAAGCTCGTTTTTGTTTACGGATTCCTGAATGTATCGCGCGGGAGTCGGGCCGATTTGTTCGAGGGGGTCGGCAACCTTTGGTGTGTCGTGTTAAAACGGCGATGTTCTAAAAATGAGTGCGAACCGTTTTAGATCGGAGTCGATAGTTTTCGAGGCGGGTTTCTGTTCGTTTTGTGTCTGTTTTTCTTATGGGTGTTGAAATATTTGAGGATTTTCAGATTAACGATATCGTGGGCGTAAATAGTTTTCTTATGATAAATATCTAATTAAAATCTCACGATGTTAATGTAGCGAAACACTTATGATTTATTTGATATTTTAAGACAATAAATTTTCCATTTATCAAGAAGACTTTTACTGTATACTTTGTTCGTTATATTAATTTATTATAACTGTATACAACTGATAATGTTCCGATGTAATATAAATTGCGCGAATGAATAATTTATTTTACTGTCGCATGCGAACATTTGTAGTTTCAATATAGTTTTAATATTTTTACCTTTGTATTTCAAAACAATGCAATTTATTTTCATAGACCTGTGTAAAATCTTCACGATGATGGTTTTACACTCATGTGTTTGTATATAATGGACGTATGAAACACAAATAGACACGTAACGGTTTCTCCAAGCGTAGTCGGATGATGAATGCTTCGATTAGTTATGTTTTGAATAACAATTTGTTAAATTAGCGATAAATAATATGATTATGTTCTTTGTTGTGCTGCAAATTGATTTGGCAGAGCGATTGGTATTCGATGATCTTCAAAGCGGTTGTTTTTGAGTTTACACGTGCGGCGCTCCATATCGGAATAAATTACTAATTTTATAACTTAATATCAGCGCTCGCGTTTGAAAATAATTTATGGAATTAGCGCATACATACACAGAAGTTAAACCAGTTCTTGCTGAAATTAATTCTCAAATTCTACCTATTCGCTGTAATTATTGGTAGCGACGCGAAACCGGAGGGGAACAAGAGCGAACGTATCATTTATACATTTTACGTATTAAATTATTCCAACAGCTCAGTTTCGTGTTGCACGCTATTAAATCACACTTTTAATTTCTAATCGAGCCTTTTTTTCTATTACGCCGTTTCGAGAGAATCACGCGATGATAATCGCCATAGAATCAAAACGACTCTCACGGTTCGACGCGAAGGAATCACCGTACATAATTGTACGTTCGACTTCTAACGATGATTAATTATGCATTCCGGTTCGGCGAATCCGTTTTGCATACGCTCGATTTTTTTCAGTCGAACATGTGTGGATGCGTCGGCGCCAAAATTCTTATTTTTATCTGCTGAAAACGCTTCCACTCGCACTTCTGTTTCGATGAAGATTGATCGTGTCGGGGCCAGGTTTCGCTTGCCAATCTATCGCAGTACAACAAATGAATTACTGATAGATAAGTCCGGCTATCAATCTTGCATTGTTCACGCCCATTGTGGTAGTTGTTGGTATTGGAGGCGACGTCGCTTCTTGCTTTCTTCGTTCCAATTAAAAATTGACCGTTTTAACGTCGGTAAGTGGGCGTTCGTTGATTTTGTACCTTTTCTTTTTTTTACCTTTTTTTCGTTTTATTACTTCGTTTATTGTTTGTTATCTACTGATTTGTAGTATCGAATATCGATACGACTTAGCAATACAAGATTGTGAATGTTCTTTCCGCAGGATGTTTTCACAACTTCGGCCGAAAATTTCTAATTTCGTACAAAACGTGACGCATATGATCGCGTCATTGTTGTCGTTATTTGGAAATTTGTAACCTACGTAAATTTAAAACAATATGTAAAACAACAAAACAATTTTCTCCGCGATAATTGGGTCGTAAATAACGATTTAATGTCGCGCATTGTCGTCGTGTTTGTTTTGAAACTGTTATTACAAATGCCTCTGTTGAGACGTCTTCATTGCTCGTTGTTTCCCGACCTAATCGTTTGATTTGTGCGTTGAAAACTACGGCATGATTTTTATACCGTTTCGAATTTATTTTTCGAATTTACTCGTTTTTATTATGTTCGTCGGTTCTCTTTGTGCTGCTCTCTTAATTAAATCTCGGTTTTGATCACTTGGACGCCCACACCGCGGCAAAGCGTATATATTCCACCAAAACTTATCGAGATCGTGATGAATTTAACATCGGTTATTTAAGCGTAAGGTATTTACGACTTGGCTTATATTATTTTCTTTTAAAACTTCTTCAACACAGAAGATGAGTGCTTTATAAATAATTTAATAGCCTAACAAACGGCCGTTTTCAACGGCTATCGAATACCAATTTTCCGTTCGAATCGTTTACGTTATTTTTTTAATACTTTTTAATTCTGTTTGACGAGCATTTCGATTCCCTTGATTTGCATTATTTAACGTGAAATAATCCTATGTTTTTATCGCTTTTAAATTGCGTTCTTGAAAACGTTTCTCCTCAGATTTTCAACGTAATTAACTGTTTGATTTATACGCTTCAGCATAGTTTCGAAACGAATTCGCTTTTAATTCGCGCTGTATGATTATTTTTCTTCTATTGTACCTCGCCAAAGTCTCCCCAAATAAGTATCGCGTCTCGAAATCAGACTTTGGGGGATTTCTCCTTTATGAATATTTCATAAGGCCGCGCCCCGCGCATTGTTTCGAGTTTTCTCCCGCGAAAATTTCGAATTTGTTTGCAACAAACGCTAAACCCGATACGATTTTCTCCGCAGGAAAATTCTGCATTCGAAGCGAAACGGCGCCCATTTTTTAATATAGTGTGCGCGTTTTGTGCGATACCACTCGGTCGCCGTTTGTTTGTTAACTTCGAAATTTGCACGCTCCGTCGATTCGGTGAGTTTTTTCTCGCTTAACTTACCTTTTATCTATAACACTGAAAACAACGATCGACGGAAACTACGCCTTCCGCATAATAATTTTCACCGTATGTGGGACCATTGCGAATTCGCACGCCTTTGCTCTGTGCAAAAATGACTCATACGGACGGGTCGCCTTTTTCGGTTCGTCGATTGTCTTTCTTTTTTGCGTATACGTTTTTTTGTCCGTTCTTAATAGATCGATTTCGTATTATTTTTTCAATGCGAGGAAACGACGGCAATCATGTAAATATTTGAGCGGAAACGAATGCATATATGCGGCATCTGGATATCGACGCGTTTTTTTTCCTATGATCGATGGCCGTTTTTCATTGAGGCAATTAACGCGTCGGAATCTAGCGGTTCGTTTACACGCCGCCGAACAGTTGTCTGTTAATTATTTATTGATGTGGATATTTTAAAAATCGGTACTATTCAACTTAATTGCTTATCGTCATCTGATTGAATTATGCATCGTTTCAAATCGATTCGTTATTTTGCAAGAAATCACTATCATTTGAGACCATAAAAGAGTTTTTATCGGCTCGCACGTACAATATCGGATATGTACAACCACGAATTCGACGTAATAATCGTGAAAGTCGTATCCGCGTAACGGCCGTTGCGTCGAATTACGTCGGCGTTCAATTTACCGCTGATTGCCGACGAACTCTGTAACCGCAACACCATACACCGATTGAACGACTGGCTACCATCATAATCATCACCAGCATGTCTTAATTCAATTCTTACGATAGTATCGATCATGATTCTAAACTTTTGGTAATTACAGATTTTCGGTGCACTCAATTTGCGGAGTGCGCTGGAATTCGATTGGTAATCGACGCTTATATCCGCCGCGGTCTTGTCTCCGTGCCAAAGTCATAAACATATTTCACATCGAAGCGTATGTTACGTTTCTCATAAATATCGGCAGAAGGTAGCACAATTGAGTGTAATAATAACGTTAACGGTCTGCGAGACATGATGGTCCGTGTAAGCGGCAGTCATTACACAATTTACAAACCGAGGCTGTGCGAACGGAGATTGTTCTTGTCGATGAAGATATGTGTAATTATTGTGTTCGTACATTATCAATTGAACACGCTCGATTCCGTTTTCTCGTACAAATTGTTGTGTACGGAACGAAACTATTGTGAACGGCGTGTTTCTAGTCTTTTGTTGTGTATTCAGTGGTTCGAGCGATTCACTTTCCCGGCAGACGTATGTGAATTCTGTGTTTTATTTAGTTTTCTTTTTTTGCGCTGAAGCTATATTGAATTGTCTAAAAATTATATATCCGTAAAATCTCTTCGTTCCGGCGGCTGTTGAAGGCTTTTGTTGGTTTTTTTTCTCTTGTTCGTATTACACGTGCGTAGTGTTTTCAGTTCTCGTTCGGGAACGATTCGAATTAGTTTCGCTTGCGAATATCTTTTTACTCTTATCACAATTTACCGCGTTTATTTGTCACGCTCGTGGAAACAAGCATGAGTCGTAAGTTTTTCTAGCAGCAATTTTGCACAAAGTTTATAAATTCATTCACGATCATATCTTAAATTTTGTGAAAAATCGGTTTAAAACGCGTTCACTTCGCAATCGTGAAACTGTTTATTTTCAGCGTTTGCTGAAATTCGGAACAGCGCTCCAATGTCGTTTTCAGCTACTGTAAAACCGCTAGAAATAATTTACGCAATTAAACGATCAAAGGGAACGTGTCAACTGTCGCTTATTAAAATTTTCGCAACTGCAACCCGATACTCCGCGAGCATTTCTACTACCAGTTGTTGTTTTTTTTCGATTAATTCTTTTTTTAAGTACAATATACACGATGATTTATAAGAGCTGCGACTATATCGTGTTCACATCTAAAACTGCAATCTTGTTGAAACGGCATGACAGCGCGTATATTGCGTTTCGTGTTACCGTTCCGATTTGTTCGCGGCCTATGGAGAATACACCCGGGTATAAATAACACACCTATACAAATAATACAATTATAAACCTGTCTTCCTTATCGCGATATCAATCGGAATTAATTTCGAATGGTGTGTGGGCGACGGTGCGACGCTCTCAGCCTCTTTTGTATAATACGTATGTATTTCCATCTGTCTACCTGTCGTTTGCTCGGTCGAGACGTCGAGAGATCAAGGGGCTCTCTTGGATAAAAGTGAACGCGGTCGCCTATTAAAATTTATGAACTCTCTTTCATCCTCTTAAAACTTCTTTATCTCGGGACGCGAAGTAAACCGTGCCGCCCGTCTCTTCTTTCTCTTCCCGAATTACGAAGTTTATTCCTGATGAATTCGAATACGGCCTTAATATTCGCGGGGTAAACACGAAATACGGAATTCGCTACCAACTTTTTCAAGAGATTAAGCGAGGGGACAGAAAACGGATAAGTGAGGCTCGAGTGTTTGTTTGCATAACGCTGCTACGTGTGTTTGTTCTTCAAACTATACATTATATACAAAATGTGTGTAAACTTTGCGTCATTGCTCGTATTGATTTTGTATCAATGAACACTCTTCAAGAGCCGACTCTTTTTCACGTCGATAAGTTATGCAAGCAGTTTTATCGGCTCAAATAATACCGACGTTTTCACCTGGCCTCTTTCTCCTGTTTCACAACGTAGCCCCTCTGCGGCGGTATTTACTTAAAACCCGCACTTACGGTCGCTACGTTTAGCGTATCTGTAATACACGTAGAGGTTAATGAAAATGGGTTTTGCCACCGGAGGATAGGGAGCGCGCTTGTGTATCGACACGACGGCCATATACGTAATATCAGCTTTTACATATTGTGTACGTGGATGTACACAAATATGTGCGCGGTTCAGGTCGTTCTTCTCTCCCATACGAGATCGGGTTACCGCAAAGCCGAGCCTCCCAGTTTCTCGGATGGGTCTTACCAAATTGGAGATGTTTGCTTTGAACATTTGCCTCCCCCCCCGGTTGTCTTGGGGACTTATCCGTATTGCAGAAAGCCCGAACGATTCCCGCGAGTGTGTGTCGAGAGCTTTCGAAAGCGAATAACAATTTTCATTGTTTTCCGCACGGTAATGAACCGGCGTTGAAGTTTCGGCTGTTATCCGAGTTTTCGGATTGCCGCATCGGCCGTTCGCGAATTCGCGAAAAGAGATTTTCCCGATTTTCGTAAATGTCGTGTGCAATTTAACGGGCGCAAAGTTATTTTGCGGTATTTTATCTTGGCGAATTCCTCGAGTGGGACGCGTCTCTGTATTTTTCTCCAATTTGTGTGCCAAATTCTTGCCGCTCGTTTCGTGCATATTTTCATGATAAATAACCGCCGAACAAGTTAATATTGTAACGTTAATAAGATTTTTATATGCTAAATCTACTTTACTGACACTTTTGCGAAACGACCGGATTAAAGGCGATATATTGTTTATGCCTCGAGCTTGAGGTAAAATAATATAGCTAAAATCGCTTAGCGTGAACAGGTTGATGTTTTTTCAGCAAGCTCATAATATTCGCAAAGTCGAGCTACATCCGTTTATATCAATTAAAATTACACGCTTCGCCTTCGCAATAATTTATTCAAATAAATTATCATAATTTTTCACTTATTCTTGCGTTCCTACGTTCATTAATTCACATGAAAATGTATCAAATATTATATTAGATGAACAATGCAGTTATGACATGTTTGCGAAATGCAATATAAAATTTAATTCATTTTTAGTAGATAAAACTTGGCAAGGTTTCTTTTACGAACTTCTCTATATGAAATTATTGAAATTTTTGCAATACTCTTTCACATACATACTTGAAAGACTTTATACTGAATCAATTGACCACTTAACCTTTTCCACTCAATGTTTGCTTACACTTGAGAATCTTAACTGATAAAATACTGCTCACGAATAGGAAATGGAATTCGATTTCTATTTCAAACGGAAAATTTTCATTTTTCCATTACTATTTATAAAATACAATACAGTTCTATTATTAATTAGTTAGTATACTAAATATACGAAAACAATTTTTAAAAATAGCTAACTTTGTACAAACATGAAAAGTCATTTAGTCAAACAATAAATTTCAGACCCGCAAATCCTTGAGTACATATTTACTAACGTTATCTCAATGCTAAGTGGATTGGTTTTACGACCGATGACATCGTCGCACTATTAACCCAATTTCAACTAAATTGTTCTCCGTATTCGCTAAATATTCACCCAGAGAATTATGAATCGCATTAATCGAAAGAAACATTAATTTCTGTACGAAAATAAAACGGTTATAGACCTATAATACGATCATATTCCAATACGTTTTGCACTTAATGGTCGTAAATCCGAGTTGTTTTATTGTTTGAGTCTTGAGCTCGCCTCCATTATCGCTCCTTGAAGATTTTTATTCGCCGTTTAATGGCCGCGCTTTGAATCTACATTTCGCCGATTGTACAGGGTTGAATCGGAAGATAAAACATCATAGAGTTTTAAAATTTCTCTGCACGACTTCGGTATGATAGACTACTCAAGAAGCAAATTCGGTATACATATATGTTACAGTTTGAGAGTCCACTTCGTTTGTGCACGAACAAACTAGTCTGTTTATACACCTTGTAACAGCTCTAGTTTAATTGTTAGTGTGGTACGACAATTTAAGCTGTTTGCACTCAGATAACGCTCTTATGCTAAATATCAATAAGGTGGAAATTGGTATGTCAACTAGTGATCGAGAAATACGCGTTGTGTCTACCCGTCGTGTCAGTTTGAACTTCGAGAGTTTTTTTTTGAATACGTTTTCACAACTCAAGCTAAAATGCTAACCCAAGCATAAAACTTATAACGTCTGTTTTAAGTTTAGACGCAATTATATGTAGATAAAATTTGACAATAGACATTCAAAATAAAATCGATAGTTTGGGTATATCTAAACTAGTATGGGTATAAATAAACAAAAATGAACACTTGAACTGTGACATATATAAATAAACCTGATTCAACGTTATATGAAGACTTATTCGATCCGCAGTCCCGATTCCGCCGCGTTCCGGGAATATACCATTTCACGGTTGGCCGTTCCACGGATTCGCCATACTCTCGCACAAGTTAACACGTGAAATTCCAGTTGACCGGTTGTGCATTCGTCGTTGAAAATAATATGTGTGTTCTCGTGTCGCCCGATAGCGGCCTTATCTCGGCTATGAATTACGGCCATTGTGGCTTTTTGTCGACTCTAACGCTTCCACGCACGCTCGCCGTTTTTACACGAAACGCGAATAAAAATACTTTTTGCGGTCGTTCTTTATGTTTCGTTGCTTTTTTGCCGTACGAATTTGATGTATGATGTATGAATTGCGGAGCGCTTTCCAGTTCTTCGAATATGCAACGTGCGGCGGCAAATAGGCGGCAAATGGCACGACGATTGGTCCGATGACAATTCGTCCAACGACAACTCGTCCAAGACAATTCGTCCAAGCGACAATTGGGCCAACGGACAATTGGGCCAACGGACAATTCGGCCAAGGGACAATCCGTCCAACGGACAATTCGGCCAGGACAACTCGTCCAACGACAACTTGTCCAAAACGGGCTAAACGACAATTCGGCCAAGACAATCCGTCCTACGACAATTGGTCCAAAACGGGCTAAACGACGATTGGTCCAAAAATTAATATTAAATTGATTATTTATGAT
>JAOXNN020000055.1:6167203-6198588 GCA_028571205.2 Hydropsyche betteni | reverse complement strand
ACCGAAGCGCCGCGGCGGTTTGAGCCCGCATTAATTTATTGCTTGCAATCGAATTGCTACGTGTGTTAGCACTTTAAAACGGCGCGCGGATACCATTCCAAGAATCGAACCCAACAAACGTTCGAAAACCCTGACGCGGACGACTGCGACCGCTACGCAGCCCCGCCGGAGCGACGCACCTGGCTGCGCGCGTCAGTGTGCGCTTTGGCGCGATGGCGCTCGGCTGTACGCACGCGGTGGTGTCGCGCGTGCCGCTCTCGGTCCGCACGCGCGCCCAGATCGAGCTCGACGAGGCGCGCCGCCAGCACGACTGCTACGTGCGCCTGCTGCGCGAGCTGGGCGTCGACGTGCTCGAGCTGCCGCCGGACGAGGACCGGCCCGGCGCGGCCTTCGTCGAGGACGCGGCCGTCGTCTGCAACGGCACCGCGCTCATCACCAGGCCCGGCAACCCGCACCACTCGGCGCAGGTATGCACGCGTGCCAACCGGCCCCGCTTTCGGGGCGAGCGCGCGCCCTTTCGCGGGGCGAGCGCGGGTCGACGGGGCGCGCTGGTCGCGGCTCGAAGCGGATCGCTACGGCGGTCGAGGAGTGTACGGTCACCGTTCGAACGGTCGAATGAGACGTCCGAATTTGATGACGGTCCGAGTAGGTTGGGGTTCTTGATGTTATTCTGACCGTTTGATATGAATTTTGAGGAACCCTGTTGAAATTCTGACCAATATTTATTCTGACCGAAACACGATTGAGATTCTGACCAAAATCGTGTTTAAATTCTGACCATTTGAATAGTGGCTATTTTTATGCCATTTATCAGAATTTATTTGACATTGATCAGAATTTTAATCATGTTTCGGTCAGAATATTTTGTTCAGGATTTTGATCAAAAATGATTTTAAACTGGATTTGTCAGAATTAGGGTTGCCAATGTCCTATATTTTATAGGGTATGCCCTATATTTTGGTCTGTGCCCTATACACTATATAACAAATATAAAGGGCTCAAAAACACTATATTTTCGGCACCGAAACCCAAAAAACATATTTTTCATTTTACTGCATACATTTTCCAGTGAAAAAGACAACTGCAGCGGTTGAAAGTATTTAAGTTTTGCTAAAAAAAGTAAAGTAAAAGTAAGCAGGAAAATCTAACCCCCCCCCCATGAATTTGACCTCTGAATAGTGCATTTTTTATAAAACACTATATTTTTTATAAAACACTATATTTGGAAGCGTCCTATATTTTATTATGGCTTACAATTAGTTTCAATCTCTACCCCTCCCCATGAATTTGATTTCTGAATATTTAACTTTTGCACTTTTCATAAAACACTATATATTTTGGAAGTGCCCTATATTTTTTATGTCTTAGTTTGAAATGTACTATATTTTGCTGAAAAAATGTTGGCAACCCTAGCCCCACTACACCCCTGCTTATTTACGTTCGACGCATAAATCACTAAGAAATTTGATTTAAGCACCCTCAATACATTTCAATTCATAAAAACACACAAATTCGTCGACAAACAATTTCCCACACCAAAAACGCCGCAACATATGTATTTATTTTTCAATAAAAATTGCGCAAAAAACGAGCACCCGACACCAACACCGCTGTGTGGCAAGCAGTGACATTAGCGGTTTCAATAAAGGGGAAACGGTGACGGGCTGACGGGTGACGCGAGACGGTCGACGGCCGACGACGGACGGGGCGCGCCTCCGCCCTCCGAATCCCTCGGCTCCAGGATAGCTACCTTCGGAGATGGCTGAGGAGGAGCTCGACCCTCGCATTCAGGTCAGTAGCAGTAGCGGCCGTTAATCTGCACTCCCCACGAACGCGCAAAACACCCGCCAGAGGATCATCCGCCACCATGTCGCGCACCTTCGTCGAGTGCTTCGCGTCCGAGCACGCGGGATACGAGATCCTGTACCAAAACATGAAGTTCGGCCTGAACGCCAGCAAGGAGCTGTCGGAGTTCCTGCGCGAGTGCTCCGCCCTCGAGGAGACCAACTGCAAGCTGCTGGCCAAACTGGCCAAGCTGGCCGCGGGGAACTGCATGCAGGGGACCTTCGCCCCCTTGTGGGTCCTGTTCCGAGCCTCCGCCGAGAAGCTCTCCACTCTGCACAATCACATGTTCCAAAAGGTGTCCGAGCTCGTCAAGGACGTGTCGCGCTACGCCGACGATTTGCACAAGAAGCACAAGTCTGTCAAAGATTCCGAGTCCAGCACGCTCGAGGTGGTGCTGTTGATGCAGACGACCAGGAACGCGTTGAACAAAGCCAAAGATCTGTACACGGTCAAGGCGATCGAGCTCGAGAAGTTGCGCAAAGAGAACGCCTCCGCCAAAGATATAGAAAAGGCCGAGTCCAAGTTGAAAAAGTTGCACGAAGATTATAAGATGCTCGCCGACAAGTATGCGATAGTGAAGCAAGACTTCGAACGCAAAATGTCTTCGACTTGCAAGCATTTTCAAGACGTCGAAGAGGCGCACTTGAAGCAAATGAAACAATTCATCGGTACCTATATAGAGTTGATACAAAACAATCACGATCTGGTCGGACAGGTTCATATAGATTTTAAACACCAATGTCTCGAGATGACGGTCGACAAGCTCTTGGAACAGTTCGTGATCGAAAAGTACAATTCGTTGGAGAAGCCGGCCGCCGTAGATATAAACACTCAATCGATCAAATCGGCCTCGGCCAACAATTCCATTTCTGAAAACGATCAAATTGCCGCCGTCACCAACGGATCTCACAAAAATAATGCAGTAATATTAAAATTAGCCAAAAAAGAACCATCCTTCGCCACGAAGACTTCTCGGCGGACTACTTCTCTGTTAAATTTATTCACTCCCAATTTTCAAAGCAAGGACGAGCCGAGTGGAAGCCTGGACGGTGCGGCCCCGTGTTCGGCCCCCTCGAGTCCCAGCGGGGCTCAGTCCACTGGCACTCCTCAGACCACTGAGAAAACTGACGAATCCCAAATGGGTCGGAATCCGCTCAGAGAATCTAGATGGTTTTCGCGTAGCAAACGAGCCAAAGCCAAATTAAAAAAAGCGAAAAAGAAAAAAGAAGAAGCCGGGGAAACTGCCGGCACTATAGAGGACAAATCTGACCTGGAAGAAAAGGAAGAAGAAGCCGTATCGAAAGATATCGAATCCATTCAATCGCCAGAAGTCGACGAAGACGGGTATTGTATTAGACCTAAAGATGATAAAGGAAGTATATATTCTACGTCCGATTCGGATTCCGACGATGAGAGAGAACAGAAAATTCATGTAGAAATTAAACCTTTAAATAATGGTGTTGCTCCGATTTCCGCTAGCGTCGACGAGCTGTTGGCTACTGTTGAAAATATTACATTGTTCCCTACGGGAACTACCAGGAGAGGTTCAAACGCTAATTTGGCAAAGCCTAGTAGTGACTTATTAGGTTTAAATTTATTCCAAAGTCCTACCGGAAGCAATCCAGCTTCTCCGTTGAGCAATACCGGCAACCCTTATGCTCCATTGCAAAATTCTCAAGGCGCTCTTTTAGAAAGTCCAACTCCCGTTTCTAATGCCGACGTAGGAGACTTATTTTCTGAAGTGGGAGACATTAGTCAAACGATAAGCGAGAGACGTGTCGTAACACCTTCTACGGTGAACATAGCTATTCCGAGACCTCCTTCTCGTCGCTCTGAAACAGGGGAATTCAGAACTGCCGGAGTAACGGCAACCTCACGGGGTCCCTCTCCCCTCACAATAGGCATGGCCGATACTATTCCCCTGGCCGTAGCTTTCCACGAGATCATTCATTCTTACTTCAGAGGCACTGACGAATCCAAATGCCAAGTGAAAATGTCTGGAGACATGATGCTTTCTTTTCCGACTGGTATCGTCGGTGTACTGGCGAACAACCCTAATCCTGCAAAGCTTTGCGTACGCTTGAAAAACACATTAAAATTGGATAATATTTTGCCTAATAAACAATTAGTAAGCATCAATTCAGGGTTATCTCGGGATCACACTATATTAGAATTTAACATGACTGCTTTAACATCACTGCTAAAGAAACAATCTGAAAAAAATCCTGGTGCTGCGTATTTTAATGTAGACATATTGAAATATCAAATCAAAGCTAAATCCGGTGCTTCGTCGTGCCCTTTCCAAATAGTAGCGTATTGGAAATGCGAAAAAACCCACACGGATTTAAAAATAGACTTTAAATACAATTCGCACGCGATGAGTTCCCCATCGCCGCTTTTGAACTTGTCGATATCGGTACCGATGAACGGCAACATGCAAAAGGTGAACTCGAGGCCGAGTTGCCAAACGGCCGGAGACATGTCCGGTCTGATATGGAAGTTCACGGAATTGTCGCAGCACTCCGACAATCACGGCGTCGGCTCTCTCCGAGCGCACGCCGAACTCGACGCGGGCCCTTCGAACAGAGCCACGATAACTTCGCAGTTCAACTGCGAGGGAGCGACCCTCTCCGGAGTGGAGTTCGAGCTCATCGGCACCGGGTATCGTCTGTCCCTCGTCAAGAGGAGGTTCGTGTCGGGCAAATACATATGTGACGGTGAATGAAATCCAGTGATATAATGTGAATATAATTTAAGTGTGTTGAAAACGAACGGGAATGCGGAGCTTTAGCAGTGGTGCATTAGGCAGCGATGCTTCCACTCTTGAATTATATTCGCGTTACGATTTTTACGACAAATTTTATTTTAGAATTAGCGTATCTAGCCGGTACCGAGACTTTTGGTATGTATCCAATTTACGATTTAAATGTAAGATTACTTTTCAAACACTGTAAGCATATCTGCCCGTCTCCTGTCTAATGCACAACTGACTGGCCTCCTTTTTTTATATATACAAATGTTTCCATCTATGGTACGATTTATGCCTTTTACAAACAGATTGTTGATAATGTATGTTTTATTTGTATATTGATGAAAAGTGTAAGAAAAACTACTTGTTTATATATATATGTTTAGTTTAGTCGTTTTATTTGCAATTGAAGAACAAAGTCTGTAGTTGTTACTTTTAGTCACGGGCAGTTGGGTATGTGTTACCAGTACATTCTATAATGTAAACGAGCTTCACTGCTCCATTGTGATTATGGGAATGAATCCTTTCGACTTATCTGTTTTATTGTTTCTATCGTAATTTGATAAATTTAATTAGTAATCTGATTTTTCAAAGAATTGATCAGTTCTGTTCTCTTTTTGTATATTACGTGTCAGCATATGTGTATAATGTACGCGATTGTCGTTGACGGTGGAAATTGAAGCAGTGAAGCCTTACTGCTGGAAAATATTATGTCTTATGTTGTCACTAATTATGTGCCTGTATGCCTATAAATATATTACTAAGTTTATACAATTACTTCTCAGTCCAATATTTTTGTAAATTTGAAATATTAGAAAATTATTTCATATAAAGAGATTTTGTGCATTTAATTTTTTTAACCCTCATAGTTTTTTGGTATTTGAAATTATATAACGCTATTTTTATTTAAATTGGCTCTTTGATGATAGTATGTTCGATTTTTGCACAACAAAACTTTGAATGTTTTAGCTCAATTTTTTCGCAAATTTGATTCTATAATATATTGTTTTTGCTTTATATTTTTTTTATTATTTTATGCTTGCATGCAATTTTTTCAACAATGATTGTTGTCAAAATTTTAGTAATGTAGTGACAATTAAATTTATACATTTAGCTTATTTTGCAATAGTAGTTTAGTAAAATTATGTTCAAAACTAGGTTATTTATTGCCATAATTTTTTTAGTTCATATTTCTGAAACAAAATATTTTTGAGCCAGAAGAATCTCGTCTGTTTATTTTTTAGCATGTTTTCAATATTTATTATTCAAATTCTAAATATATTTTCAAAATCAGTTCTATATAATTTATAATTTTCATAAATTAAATTTTTTTGTATTTTCAAAAATTATGTTTATTAATATGACCTTATTCGTTTTAATTGTTCATTATAATTTTCCTCCAAATAATATTATTGCTTTCTCAACTATAAGTTGAAAATATGTAATGTATTATATATTTTATTGATTTCAATATATAATTTTAATGTAAGGATATTTTGTATTTAACGTCAATTATAAAAACAATTATTCAGTGCAAAGTGCAAATAAATTTATATTTGAGTTTATAGCATGTTATACATACCCACCATTATTCCTTTATGAATATTTTTAAAATATTAATTGAATCGCTTATATAATTTATATTAAATCAATTAAATTTTTATTTAATCGAATTTCCACAAGATTTTATTTATTGTATTTTAACGGTATTCTTTATTCTCAATACGTTCTTTCACATTCCATTTTGAATAATTTTAGCGCTCGATATTCAGTCATTTAACCTTCCTATTTGAACTTGGTGCACTATGCGTCGTTAATTGGTCCTCACGTTGTCTAGCAAATTGAAATAGATTTGAATCGGCTCTCGGTGTATTTCTATTCTAGATTTTTCGGCCGCTTTGTGATTCTAAACATATTTAGTTTGAAATATCCGTATTATTTTTCCTATGTCCAGAATGTAATCTCTGTGGTTTTGTCACATTATATTTTATCTCGAATATCTAATATGGACATTTGTTATCATACACTGTTTATAGAATATTATTTTTGTAATGTCTTGCAAATTTTAATAAAAATAAGTACAAGAATCTTATAATATTTAACATGGCATTTTTTTAACAATACAAAAACTATCTCAATATACTAATGTTTCATCGAAATGGTAAGGACATTTCTGCAGTGTCTTTGTGATTTTGACATAATTTTCGAAAAATGATCGAGCAAATCAAAGAAATACACTAATAATATTTGGAAATAAGTGCTAACGTGAAACAATTTTGTCAATCACATAGATACAGTTGATATTGAACATATATTTGACTCATTTTACATATTACTCATAATAAAATTTATGTTTTTGATTGGATTGACCTCGGACAAGATATAATATACTATCGGAACGTCTACACGGTTTTTGTAAAGGATATCTTAAAATGACATGCATTTCGATGTAAGTATTCACTTTTTAACAGTTACATTTTAAGTAATGCATGTTCGTATGTGTATCATATCACTATATAATTATATTGACAGGAAACATTCTGCTTACAGTGTTTGATAGTGTAATCACTCGTACCGTTATATACTCTCTTACCCTTGTATTACTTCCGTATTTATTTTCTGTGGTCACATTTACGATTACGATAATTGTTATTAGTACTATTTTTGTTCTTTGATTTTTATAGGTATTTGATAAATTTTTACAGTCGTAATCAGATGAATGTGTATCAAAAAGATGTTTTTTTCGATAAATCGAGCATTCCAAAATAACTCTTAACTGTTATCATATCTTATCTGATATGCTCTGATTTATATATATAATAATCGATGCATTTTATCATTTTCGGCATTTCGTTCGGTTCTTCTCATTATAATAACTTATATTTGTGTTGAAAGAAATGGATTTTGAAGATATGCCAAAATGTCCTGAACGTTACAGAATAGTTAAGTTTATTTTTTTATAACTACACTTTAGTTTGTTTAAATAAAATTGGATTCGGACTTGTTTTTCTGATTATATTATGTTTATAAATTTTCAACATGAATATAATTCTAGTTATAGATTAAAAAAATACTTTAGTAATGTATATGTGCATTATCACAAAATTTTTTGTGATAATGTCTGAAATTTCAAAAGTTATATTTTAAACATGTGCAAATTGTATGGTATTTGCGATAAAATATATTTCACATTGTTTGCAGTGCTTGTTTCCTCTCATTGTCATATACGTTTTTTTTTTCTAATTTTTCATCACAATCTCTAATTTCCTCTTTTCTTTATTTCAGCTCGAATTAGAAAAACTTAATACTGAGACGGCTGAGATTAATAAACTAGAACTAGAACTCGAGGTGTGTATGTTTATATTCAAACATTTATTATTAACTCGTTTTCACACAAATGATACGCTACTAATGAGATTATGTATTTTGTAAGGTTTCTTAACACATGCATTTTGTTCCGTAATTTTATAATTTGTACAATATTGTTTATTTTATCGTTTTCATATGAAATTTCATTTTATTGTTTGATTTTCAGGAAGCAAACACCACGTTTCGTATGCTTTTAAATGAAGCAACGAGACGATTAAAAGGTTTAACACAGCGCCTCGGAAACAGTGTTGAAAGAGCGAGACCATATCATGAAGCCTTAACGGCTGCACAAGAAGCACGTGCTGCTTGTCAAAGAGCAGCCGTTGCGTATCAGCGAGCGAGTGGTTTGTTTTCCATTCGATTTTTAAACTTTTGTAACCATACGATATAAAATTACAGCTAATGTTTAAATGCGTTTGTAGAAATACATGCTGCCGCAAAAGAAACTGTAGCATTAGCTGAACAGCGTTTTAAAAGTAACCAACATGAATGGCAATTTGATAATGCATGGCAAGAGATGCTTAATCATGCAACTATCAAAGTAGAAAACATATTTTTGTTGTGTTCATTATTTTTGTTTTATTTTTATTATTATTCATTTTGAATTTGATGTCTTCAGGTTATGGATGCTGAAAATCAGAAGTCAGAAAGTGGTCGTGAACATCACAAACGAGCTCAACTTTTCAATACAGCTGAAGCAAAGGTATTCCTACACATATCATTTTCATGTTTATGAGTTGAATTCTAGTGTATATATTTATTTTTAGTTACAACAATTGGAAGATCAACTTAAAAAGTATGTCGTCAAATCAAGACCCTATTTTGATGAGAAACAACTCTGTCAAGAACAGCTCGCCACTCAAAAAGAACGAATCGACTATTTACAAAACTTGATTTCTAAAGCAAAGTTTAGATATTCTCAATCGTTGAAAACTTTGGAAGCTATATCAGAAGAAATTCATATGAAACGAAAAGACATGTATGACGATGGTGTTGGAGAATATCCCGTAGGACCGAGAGAACCTGGTGTTGGAGCAGAAAATTATCCTGATTATTCATTAGAATTAGAAATGTTTGTATCGAGCATTTTTATTCAATATTCTATTAAAAACATTATATTTATAACTGATTATATTTTACAGGAATGATCTTGGTTTGCGAAAATTTTCTACTGACCCTGACATGAACGACGAAACTGGCACATTGGAGGAATTACGGAGACACGTTCGACGTTTAGCTGCTCGTCCTGTAGAAGGAGGTGAGAGAGGAGATAGCGCTTGGGAAACTGAATTGAATGAAACTGTTAATCGCTTAGATCAAATGCTTATGATGAGAGAAAGAGCACAGCAGGCAAAATCTAGAGATCAAAATCGTCATTCGCCAAAGGAGTTCAATTATGCTCAAGACCTCGGTAGCAGTTCTAGTTTCGACAACAGATTGCAATCTCAACCTCAGTCATATGAATCAACTATTGCAAATACCGATTTGACAGTTGAACAAAAAGACCAAGCGGAATCACTTAAACCCAACACACCACACGAACTATATTCATATACACCATTCGAAGGATCTCTCCCTGCTGAAACTGACGAATCTTTTATCACATGCATGGATAATTCGACAGAAAAATCAGATATGATTGAAGATCAAATAAAATCAGAAGTCACATTGAATAGCAGTTTAACTGTTGTTCCAGATCATACTGAACCATCTGCTTCGTTAACAGAAGAAAATGATGCAGTCCCAATTTCAGATGATGTTCAACTACCTGTTTCATCTGAAACCAAAGAAACTGGAGAATCAGCTATATCACAAAATGATTTTGTAGATGAAAAACACGACTTAGAATCATTGCCTCAAAATGATTTTGCAGAAGATAAACTTGATTCATTATCATTACTGCAAAATGATCTTGTAGAAGAAAATCGTGATGCAGAATCGTTGGCACAAAATGATGCAGTAGAAGATAAACTTGATTCAGAATCGTTGCCGGAAAATGATTTTGTAAAAGAAAAATGTGGTTCAGATAATGAAAATCTCTCATTTTTGGAAAAATTTGATAATATATCAATTCAAAAAGAAGACAATAGATATAAACCTGTGTATAAACCTGTTTCCTATAAAATCACTTTCGATGAAAGGGTACCTCACGATAACGAAGAAAAAAAATCTAACGTTGATTCTGAGGAAGTTGTAAATGAAAACAAAAATGATAAGCAAGAACTACTTGTTCTGAACACACCAAGTGAAAAAGAATCATCGACAAGCGTGTCCAGTGCAAGTGAACTGGTAGAGGTTTCATCGTCATTGTCAGGTGAAAATGAAAATAGTTTAGTAAATAATAGCAATCTTAATGAACAAGTGATATTAGATTCTAGTAATGACAATATAAATCAAATTGCAAATTTTTATTATCATGTATAGACTGATTGATTCAGAACTAATTATAAATAGGAAAAAATACATTTGTTGCTCATGACATGAAACTCAAAAAAAAAAAAAATTTTATCTGTCCCAATAATTTTTAAAAATAATGATAAACTCGATATGTTTTATATTTAAATCTTCGGTTGTATATTTTAAAAGTTTAAATAATTTTTGTTATATTAATTAATTTATGATAATTACTGATGATCAACTCATATAATTTAGTATTATAATTTTATGATTATTTTATATTATACAAATATTTTATTTTCGTGTAGGTTGTGGTTTTAAAAATAATTAAATAAATTTATATCGATTTTGTAGATCTATTTGCATTTAATAACGAATGTGCCATTATGAATGAATAAAAGGGATGTTTTCGAAAATGTATTATTGAATCCTTATTAAATATTTTATATCACACTCTTCTTCGCATTTTTATCTAGAACTACCTTTATATCAAATGTACATAATAAAAAAATACTGTTTAAAAAAAACTTTTATTTACAGAAAACATTTTATCCTTCCATTGAATAGATCCTTTACATGAAATTAAAACAATGAACATCATTAAATACTAATTCACTTCCATTATTTACAAATATCCTGAACTAGAAAAATAATACACGAAACAAACGACTTACGTTGCTTTTCTTCTCGATTTGCCATTTTCACTTTTTTTATTTATTTTTAATACCATTAATAAATATAAAAAAATATTTTTTAATGAAACATTACGTGCGATTATTTATTTCTCAAGTTCAGAAATATTTATATTATATGGCTGAACATTTCAGACTTTAATCGAGGCACAATTTACGAATAAGGCAATGTTATGATATGAAATATTTTAAACAAGATATTTCGATCGATTTGTTGAAAAAATATTCTAATCGAACATCTAATTGTGAGAATATAAGTTGATTCTTTTGAAAATAATAATTAAATTGTCCTTCCTTATATATAATGACTGATTTTGAGATTATTTTTATAATAGACAAAAAGACAAACACGCATCCGCTTGAATTTTCATACAGACATTAAAAGCAAATTAAGCGTTTTGCTTCATTGTTGTTATTTATTATATCCGATACATAAATTAAAAATTAATAATAAATTATTTTAAAATTTAATTCCTTATTGTAAAGTTAAATAAAAGTGTTTTATCACAATTAAAAGAAAATAAATATTTTATATGCAACGCTACGTATATTAATTTCATTTTTTATTACGATACTGCTTTTTTCATTTCAGTGATCAACCTGAACAGTGTTTGATTGTAAATATACAAATTTGTTCAACATTTCACTATCCATTTTTCAGCAAAAAGAAATGATTACAATATGTATTATACTAAAATACGGATGTTTTCGCAACAAATAAAATTCTTATATACACACTATATTATATTATATTTACAAAATTGTTATTAAGCTATTTGTTAAATAAAATTATGGCAGTATTGCAGTTAATTAATTCTTTCACTTAATTTAATTAACAAGTAAAGCTCTTATAAAAAATCAATAATAGAGAAACTGCAAATAACTGAATTATTTTGGCATTTTTACATGAATTAGGAAGTACAGCTTAATTAACCGATTCGATGAAATATCTAAAAAAATACACAACCTTTCATTTTTAAATCCTTTCTCACAAATTTTGATATGCTATAGGCTCAATAATTTTTTTGTGTATTTTAGAAATGAATAATTTTTTCTCGAATAATATATCTACGTACAAACTTGAAACATACAACGCATTATTGCATATTTTTATAATAAGGTGGTAATCCTCTATAAAGTTATCATCTTAAGGCACCATTGTGAAAAAGCCATTTTATGCTAGGTTTTTTATACATTTTTTACTTTATTATGTTTACAAAGTCTACAGAAAATTATTCTCTCTAAATGGCACAATTTTGACAGTTTTCTTTCCTACACTTACGATAATAAAATTTTCTCTGGTCTATTTTTTTTTCAACAGGTAATAAAAAAAATATAACAAATAATGTGAACAAAACAGTTTGCATTTTGAATACTTCATGTCTAAATCTAAATTATTAGTCACACAGTTTATTCCACATATTTCAACGTCTAATATCAAACTCAAATCACCGGATGGAGAAGTAGTTGTTAGATTTGGTTAATAATATTATCACTGATTTTTTGAGTTTTTCTTTTTTAAATTTCCATATTTAACCATTATATTTCGCTAATACCGTGCTGACGAAAGTGAAGAAGACTGTCAGAGTTGCTCGTCTCCATGACCGTATCCGTTGCGGTTCAATGGTTGTCTTTCTGGCGCTTCTGGGCGATGTCGCTTGAAGAAACCAAGCTACAAAAAAATATTCATATTCATATAATAAATGTTGTTTGATGATTCGTAAATAAAATCTGGGAATATTTACTTTGTAAAGAATGAAAATTAATAAAAGTAATAATGCAGCTCCGGCGAAAGCTGAAAGCAGTACGACCCATAAAGGAACAGGTTCAGCTTCTTGTGGCGGTAATTTCGATGCTATTTGTGTTACTGCTTGCTTAGCAAGTGGAGGTCTCTCCAATGGAGTTCCAATGAGATGAACATCTAATACTCGTAGTACCCCGACTGAAGCCAATGTTATTTGTCTATCGTGTGCCAACTAGAAATTGAAGAATAGTTTAATTCAGCATTTATTTGTGCTGTTCGTATTACTTTTTATTAATTACTTACCTTATTGAGAGTATGAGCATTTACTCTTGATCTTATGGCAATCCATATTTCATTATTTTTTGATAGAGCTCCTGTGACACATCGCATTACTGTACATTTAAGTCCTTCACATCTCATGGCTGCTCTCAATTGTTCTTCATTTCTTTCATCATGAGATTGACGTTCACTTTCTGATATTTGTCGTTTAACACGTTGTTGGTGATCCCAACGGAAATGCTCACTGGGCCTGGGTGTTGGTGGAATATTATCACCAGTAAGTACACCAGAATTCCATTGGTAAGATGAGGATGATTCATATGACTTTGATTTGCCTATTGACAATTTATGTTAGTGAATATACTAGTATTTTTAAGAAATAATAATTTATAATCTTATCAACCTTGAGATCCATCAGCACTCCATCTTGTTTGTTGTCCATAATTATCACCTGCACGAATTCTGTTTCCGTCACTCGAACTTCTTCCATTATTTTCAACGCTTTGTAAAACTCCTAGATCCAATGTACTAGTTCTGAATCCTGTACCAGCTGCAGCAGCACCCAAAGGACCTGGATCTTGAGATTCACCTACATACGTATTTCCAGCAGTAGATCCCTGATTTAATACATAAGTTCGAGATCCAGCATTAACAAGATCTTTATTGACAGTTTCTTCAGTAGACCAAGCATGACGTCCCTGTCCAGATGAATAGCCATCATAACCTTCATTCCAATTTCTGAGGATAAAAAATATATTTTGATCGCATAACATATACGTATAGCTTAATTTTATATGATTTTAAATTTACAAAAAAATACCTTTGTGATGAATAGTTTCTACCAGCAGCTTGTTGACCACTTAAATTATAGCGTCTTGCACCTCCTCTGGTATAAGAACCAGCTCCATAACGTGTGCTTCCACCTTGTGCCCGATCTTCATCACTACCTTGTCCATAATATTTAACACTTCCAGATTGTTCTCGAGATCCACTTCCTTGATTGTAACCAGTTTCACTAGATTTCCCATAATATTGTGTGTTTCCATAATGTTCTTGTTTCGATCTTTCATTACTTTCTTCTCCATATCTACCTTGATTTTGAGATGTGCTAGTCCCAACATTGATATTTTGATTTTGTGTTCCATAGTTTTGTTGATAAGTGCCATATGTTCTTTCTTGACTTCCACCACCATACCTATAAAATTACTTATTTAATATGAACAATTCAGATTTATTGAATAGAAATTAAAACAAAATACCTGTTATTAAATGAACTTCCGGCCTGTCCTTCAGCTCCAAGACTATAATATTCAGTGCTGCTTTCGGATTTGCTAACTCGTCCATCTGAGCCTATTACAGATGTAGTATTTGAACTAGTGTGATAAACTATAGGCTTTCCTTGACCAACTTGAGTAGAATTCCAGGTTCTTGTATAAGTATAATTACGAGCTCCGGCTGATGGATTAGTGTTGTAGATTACGGTATTTCCAGTATTGGCCCACTGTCCACTACTTTGTGTACCACCCGATGCTGAACCGTCAACTCTTTCTCCACTTACAGTAGACTTTCCAGAATTAACATAAGTTCCAGGATATCTCTGACCAGTATACACTTGTCCAGAGTTACCCGATTCGCCAGATGAAACGTACCATGTTCCAGATTGGTTTGACCATTGTCTTCCTTGAGTGTTTCCTGCACCAGTTTGAGAACCTTGGCCTTGTCTATAAATTATTCTGTTGCCTTGATTAGCAGTGGTAATTTGAGTAATACCACCACCTTGAATATTTTTATCATTGCCAAAGTAGCTCTTTTCATATTGCCATGAACCTTGACTACCATTGCTATACATTTTGTTTGAATCCCAATTGCCTACTTTTCCACCACCCTGAACTGTACTGGTAGTATGAGCTTGATGAGCACGTTCAATGTGCACCTGAGAACCGTCACCAGTTTCAGCGCCAATACGCTTTTCTTCTTCATCGATCCTTTTTTTCTGTTCATCAGTTATAATTCGAGTGCCTATTCAAAACATATGTTGAAAATTTATCTAATGATGTGAATATATCCAACACATTTTCAATATGAAAATATACCGTGAGAAGACTGTGATGAAGTGTGGGTTATTGTTGTTCCACCTGACACTATTGTTCCTGAGCTGCTTGACTGTCCTTCTCCACTTTCACTGATTCCGAAACCTTTGAGTTCACCTAGTTTTTCATATATTTATTTCACATTACAAGAGAAAAATAAATATCTTACTATACATTATGTAATATTTAAAAGAATCAACCTTTCAAAGCTGCACTGTTTGAATCTAAATAAGTTCGTCTCTTGCCATCAAGTCGCACTCCCAAATCATTGATATGCTGGGCTGCTTCACATTTTACATTGCCTGAGGTTTCTGGAGGCTCCAAAACATACATTAGCATGTCTCCTAAAAGTTGGAATAAATTATTATTCAAACAGATTTAATTATTATTGTTGAAAATAAAATACAAACCTGCGTCTGTCTCATATGGCCATGCCAAAAATATTTCTGCTTTTTCTACAACTGAGGCTCCTTTGTTTTTGAAATTGTATAAATGTACAACTTGTGGTCCAATTTCTGTTTCTTGTTGGAATCCACTTTCAAGGTAATTGCTCGAGTTATAATATAATATGTCATCTGGCGATGAATAGCTAAAAAGTAAAAATAATCATTGGATATATGTCTTGATATTTATTTGATCAAAATTATTTTAAGTTATAATAACCTGTCTACTGAAAGCTCGGTTTCTACCCATATTTCAACATTTATATGCTTAAAATTGTTGTTGATAGTATATTCATTTTCTGGATTTGTACTATTGACGAACATATCAAATTCATATGTTAAAGGCATTCCCACTTTATAAAATGGTTCTAAGAGAACATTAAATTTAACCTGGAAATTTAGTTTAAAGTATAAATATTAACCTAAAATATCAACTTCAACTTGAAATTATTATTGGAATGAATTTTACCAATCTATCCTCAGCTAAAGGATTTCCAATATCACACTTCAATGATTGATTCATGTTGTTATTAAGAACTGAACATTGAACTGGTACATCAGCATCTTCGAAACGTTGAATGTTAACATAATTGATTCCTTTTGGTAATTGTAAATTATATGATGCTTCAAATGCATCTTCTCCCGTATTCTCAATGGTAACAAGGATCTCCAAATTCTTATTAGATCCTAACAGATATTTATCGACACTTCTACAAATATGAGTATTTTTATGATACCTATCTCATTGTCAGTTAAAATCATAAAAACCAGAAAAAAATACATACGATTCAGCCGTCATACGCAAGTCTGGTATGCAAACATTGTCAGGACCACAATTCTTTTGAATATTAATTGATGCAACCTGAGAGTTTAGTGAGTTTTGATCGAGAATAGGTCTTAATGCTAATCTCGGATTCCTAGTACGTGGTCCATAAGGATTTATACTTAGCTGGTCTTTCATAGTATAACGTATTTCTGCTTCAATTGGTGTTAGTTTATCTCGAATATTATCCTATTATAATAAATTCTAATTAATAAAATGAACGTATATTAATTTGAGAATTTAAAAAGAATAATTTTACCTTAATATAAACCATCATATTACTGCAATATGATTCATTTTTAGAAAGTGGTATTGTTATATTTCTATTATTTTTGCCTTCTGCATCCATGAAAAATAAACGAGGATCAAGTTGTTTCTTAGTATCCAAGATAATTTGAAGGTTGAAATCTGAATATAGAAAAACAAAAACTTATTATCAAAGAATACTTATTAAGTAAAATTAAATATCAGGAAAGCCAAAAAACAATAATAAATAAATATTTCTTTTTATTATATGTTATTCAAAAAATTTTGAAATGTACATGAATAATCTGAGTGCAGTTCTTTACAATACAATTTTTAGTGCGTTTCAACTGGATTTTCGTGAAATATAGTAGATAGGTATATTTAAATGAAAATCACGAAAGCCGACATCAATAACTCAATCAAATTAAACTCACCCAGCTGACAAACATATCCATTTGCTTGCAAATAGATAAGGGTTCTTAATTATGATTCTTAGAAGAACCATCAGCATATTTTTCGAATATCAACTCACCTACAACTGGATCCACATTGATTCCATTATAAATTAAGCAGTATTTCAAATTAGTACATGTGACATTCTTTTTTCTGCCATATAGTGTACAATTCTTTTCATCCAATGAGATAAGACTAGAATCACTTGTAAATTCAACACCAGCCATCATCTTAACAACAGGCTTGGATCTAAAGAAGTATTTATATATTAGTACAAGCATTGTATCAAAAAAAATTAAACAAAAAGTAAAATTTACCTGAATAGAAAAACTGAGTCTGATTCGTATGCTCCAACAATCAGATCATTATATTGATTATTGTCTAAATCTACACCTCCAGCTATTGAAAAGCCAAAAGTGCTAAGTGAGCCTTGATATACATCTTCAGCTTTTATTATTTGTGAAGGCTTTTCACGAACTCCATCTGGACCACCATGATAAACATAAACTGCTCCACGGCCATCATATGGTGCTCCGACGGCAAAATCTTAAAAATATTAGAGGTTAAGAGGATCTTATATATATATATTATGAGGTTATTAAAATTGAATAATCAATAACAGAAATATGATATACGCATAAAAATACCTCCATAACCATCCAAATTAATGTCTCCTAAGGAAGTTACCGCTGTTCCAAACCTAGATCTAGAATTTATTCCATCACGCTTATGAACTTTTTGGAATTTTCCCTGAAATAAAAATTGTATAAATAAAAACAATGAATATATAGAAAATATAAACCAATTTATTGATGTAGTCCTACCTCAGAAGAAGATTGGTAAATTACGTAAATTCTTCCAACTTCGAAATTTTTTTCATTATTTGGAATTGTATAAAGTGGAGCTCCAACAATTAAATCATCTAAACCATCTCCATCTATATCAGCAGCGCATAAACAATAACCGAAATATGCTCCAAGTTGTTCACCACTAATATTTTGTATATTGCGGAGATCGTTTGTGAAAAGCACTACCTAATTTATTAAAAAGTTCAAAATTTTATTCAAAAAGATTTTAAAATTTAATGTTTGAATAAATTTTATAATTCATCAACATACTTTTCCTTTTAAATTTGTGCCCCTAGGCATTCCTACGGCTAATGCCTGTTCACTGTTTCCATCAAAATATCCTGCAGCCACTGAATAACCCAAATATGAATCATCATCGACAGATCTGCTTTCTGGAGTACTAAACACAGCACGCTGATCATCCAAACTATTGGAATATACTTGACCTGAAATTTAAATGCTTTTTAAACATTAATGCATATTTTTTTCAATCCATATTAAATTCTCGAAATAAATTATTAATGTATCTATTATTGCCCAAATACACCAAATTATTAATTATCACCGATGGTGTAAATTTGAATTAATAACATAAATTATAATATTATCCTTCACCAGAATTTATTTTCATTAAAATGAATTGAAAACTAATTAAATATTATGTATTAAAACTAAAATAATTAATCGAAAAAAAATTCACCATATGTGAGTAAATGATAAAAGGTTCTTACAACTTTTTTTTAGTTTCAATTATTATTATTATTATTGAACTTTCTAGCCAGTAATTGAATTCAATGAGCAAATTTTTTTTTAAATCCGTAAATTTATTTAAATAATATTTAATTCATGTCATCGACAAATAAAATAACTAATTATGTCGTATTTTGACAACGGTCAAAAACATGCAAACTTTTTCCACTAAAAAAATTCCTATCATGCACTCTATGAACATTTAAATTTAAACACAAACATTTATTGCTTTGAAGTAGTTAACGCATTTTTTTGAAATGAATGTGTTACGAATCTATTTTATTGACAAACATATAATATTTTCATGCACAGCATTCATTTGTGTTTACCATAAATAAATCTGTACTCTTATATGATGAATTAATATCCCAATACAAATTAATTACAAAACATGAAATATTTAAAATAGAAACAATAATTCTAAAAATCAATTACATCTTAATTAGAGTACTTTTATACTGGACAAAAATCAACAAGACTTTTCCTGTAACGACAACATCAATTTTCCAATTAGATGGATAAAATAAATGCAACATTGATCAAGTGAGGATAGACAAGTACAAAGTGCATTCTTCATGGTTGTTTCCTGAAGCTGAAGCATCTGCACCATCGTTGACCTGGCTACGTTCCTACACCGCATATATAATAACGTACTTACTAAAAATTGTTAATAATACTAAATCCATTTTAGAATTTGCTATCCAAAATTAATTAACAGTTTGAATTTGACAAATATACTGACACTAAGCGACAAATAGCATGATTAGTAGATGAATCACATGGCAAGGCTAATTATTAATATTCAAACTTCTCAAGAATCACTTTGTTTTCATTTTGAAACACAAAAAGACATTATAATATAGTTCGTGTATGATAATGAATACAACGAGATATTAGGCCCGTTGCATCACTTGAAAAGTATAAAATTTAGGTCCGATAAAGGCATTTAGACATGAAATAAACAAAATTCTAAAATGAATTTCATCGAGTGCGTACATAAAGCGAAATTAGGGCAAAGCGACTGTATGAACTGAATCCACTGGGTCAGGCAGGAGTTACAACGGTCACTTGACATATTACAATGTGAGAGTTAAAGAGGCGGTCAGTGCTGTTTTTAAACATTTTCGATTTTGGCATTTTTGGTGCTGCGTCTTTTACCTTCGCCGTACTGCTTGTACCTGGGAGGCATGAACGGCAATTGCACAGATGGATTGATCGAATACACCTGGCCTGTGAAACATGTGCTGAATATCAATGAAAATATATAGACTTTGAGGCGCTTTTGTTGTTTGCGAATTATATAAAAAAAAATCACTCTCAAATTAGTCACACAGTCAATATTAAAAATCAACCTCAATAAGCCTCGAATTTGTAGCGTTACCTTTATAGATGAGTTTTCTCCAAATGCTATAATTTTGCAAATTAGAAATTTTATATCATATTTTTTCAAAAAAAAACAAAAAACTCAATAAGTCTACTTGAAAAATCACCACAAAAATTTGTATAAAAATAATAGAGCATTTTTGAAAATTTGCGAAAATTATACCTTGCCAATACCAGCTTCCTGGAGCACCGATGTAAAGATGATGTCCATCCTGAAAAATAAAATAAACGTTGCATTTAATTTAATCGTTGTTAAAATATACACATGTTAAATTAAGCATACAATGCACATTAAAAAAATCTTATGCATCATAATCATTAAGGACTTGCTGACATTTCATAAGAAAAAAATCCTTATGGTTTATGTATCGAGATCAATTTGTCTGCAGCCACAATGAGTACCAAGAGGGTTACCATCCACTTAGTCGAAAAGCATTCGAATGGTGTGTTAATGGCGCCGACGAGCGTCCACTTATCGTCGGGACGATCCCGTGAACCCAGGGAACGTCTTTGGGCACGATTTACATGCGAACGATACGCGACACGATTAGATAAACACGAACGCGGTATGCGTGTAAAACGGGAAAGGCAAACAGAAAAAAAAACGAATCGAAACGGCCGGAGAATACGGCGGGCGGCCATGTTGCAAGATGGCGGCGGCGCGCGCGTCAGCATGGCGGGCATTAAATATTCCACGACGGCAGGCGGACAATGCGCGCATCCCGATTTGGCATCGGACGCGACAAATGGCGACGAACGAACAATGCGAAAGCGCACGAGTCCTAACAAATGACAAGGAGGTTAAAGTCGCGCCATATTTGGCGCAATCCCGCACTCGGGGACGGGGGCGAAAGCACGCGAGCTTATACTGTTTTTCGCGGCCATATTAATATTGTAGGGCTCGGTGATTTTCCGATGGTTTTAATTTATAATATTCGGAGATCTCATACCAAATTTTGAATGATTTTTTCAAGAATATATGTTTTTTTTACATTTAGAGACAAAGAGTTAAGTGTCATCAAAGTTAAAACCAATAGATTGATGTATCATTGATCTGAGATCATTTGGTAGAGGGTAATTTCAATATTCGACTCTTTTAATTAGTTATAATACCTTCTCATGATTACGAAATGAAGAAGGAAGCTCATATATAGTTTTTACAATTCAAATTCAGCCATAAGAAAGTATTATTAAAACCGTTGTCATATATCAATCAATGAAATCAATTACTATAAATAATTGTCGATATGTTGAATTTGAAGTGTATAACGTCCAATTCGAATTGTAAAACGATGTATTTAAAGTTTCAAACAACCAATTTGATGTGTAAAAACTATACTGAAAAATCCTTATTTCACTCATTACGGAAGTTAAACAATATGACTAATGATAATATGTGAAATTATTTATTTAAGATTAATTGGCAAGTCTTATAGTTTCATCACATAAATCATCAAAAATCAACCATTCTTTACGAAATTATAAAAAAGCCATTTTTGAGGAGCCTGATATTGAACATATATTTTTCTAAAAAATCTCACATCAACGATAGATAGTATCAATCTATCAATTTTCACATCAATTAACTTCAGTAACCAACAAAACGAAACTCTCAAAATTCAATTTTAAATACTCACGACAATTTAAAAACCCATAAAACTTCGCACACTTTCGCGCCATCCTCCCGTTGGCAGCCCTGCCCGTTCCCCGAGACAATCGGCCGTAACTTTTCGCCACACGAGGACAGTATGAGTCTGCTGCCGCGCTTTAGCATATTCAAATTTGCCCGAACGCGAATAATAAAACGTCGATCTCTTGCCCACCGCGCACCGTCCCACCTCTATTTGGTAAGGAATTCCCTTTGTGATATAAAAACCGCTCCTTTATTTCCATTTTTTCCGTCTCCGTCTTCATCCCGGCCGTTTAAAACTCGCGCCGTTCTCGCATCGGACGATACGATCGATCGCCGTTGAGTAATTTGCTGGGCTGCTTCTTTTGCGGCGATTCAATTATGTGGCGCTTTACGCGGACCACGGTTTGAGCATGCAAAAGAATTGCGGTTTGGTCCGTGCTAAAATTCGTGATGTAGGTCAGTCGATGATGACCGCACGATTTTGCGGTCGCGTCTATTCGCCATTGTTGAGATAATCGATGCTATCAATCAAAACGACGCACCGAAAAGGTCGTCAAAATAATATAGTTGACGGTGTGAAAAAGTTAAAATTGTATATATCGTATAATCACTGAGATTTGTGTTTCGATGATGATCATCATCGTTTACATCATACTATTAAAAGTGTGAAAGTTTGTTTGTCATATTGAGTCACTTCGACAATGATTAATGTTTGTCTTAGTGTTTAGAAATAGTTTAGAAAAAAATAGTTTTATATAAGGCAAGTTGTACACCGGGGGTCAAAGGTCTTTTTCCTGCCCTTACTTTTTCGAAAATCATGTTTTCCAACAAAATTTTTGTCTGAAACTATTTGAAATAATAGAAAATATTGTTTTCAAAATATCTAATTGTAAGTAAATTAAATTTCTCAAGAGTGGCAAAAATTTGAATTAGAAATTTTTCTAATAAGAACAGCATTATAGGAAAAAACCATCTTTCGTTTCTGAGATTTTTTGGTTTAAAATGATGGAATTTTTTATTATTATTTTTTTTTTTGATTAATATTGCTTAATATTTCAATTCGATTTACATACATAGTTTTATCTATCTTAATAGATACAATTACTTTTTGAGATCAACAAGAACCGATACATTCAAGAAGACTAAACCATTGTACAACAATGTATTGAAAGATCGAATCGCTTAATTTTCATAGCAATATTGTATTATGTAATAATAATAAAAAAACAATAAAACAATATAGTGCATTCATCGATTCGAATCGTGAGAAACGCGTTTTCTTATCCTGAGATCTATACGACTGCAGTTCGCAACTACCGAGATCGTCCTGACCATATAATACCTTGTAAATATTAAACAGTTTGTCAAGGGTAAACAAAACGAAACAAAACTACAAAGAGCTCTCGCAGGTCTCGCAAACGGTCGGGCCTCGAACGAGAAAAGCGATAAATTAAAACCCCAAAGTGGATAGATTGGGAGCCGAAAAGGGTGTGTGGCATCAGTCACGCGGTCAAATCGAGATTCCTAATTATTTCCACCTTTGAAAAGTCTTCGTTCGAAAAAAGGGCACGATTCGTATCAACAGGTGTATTCAATTTCGGGACATCGTAACACGTGTTCGGAATCCTTTTTGTATTCAAAAATAAATGCGTCACGCAATCTTTGCATCATTACTGAATATTGAAAAAAATATATTTACTACCTGGCATACTGAAAAACGTGATCACAATCTTTTTTGTAAAAAGGATGATTTTCAATAATCGACATTTAATAAACATAAAATGCATTTTTTCTTCGTATAACGTTACGTATAATAAATGGTTATGACCTATTTGACTTAAAGTCATTAGGATTTTTTTGGTCGTATTTTCGAAAACTCCGTCATTATCCCGCGGGTTGAAAAGGAGCAAAATTAAATTGTTTGTTTTGAAAAAGAACCTCATTTAAGGCACAGAATTCGTATAGAAAAAACGAGATTACTTTTACGTGACTAAAATGGGATAATAAAAAAATAAAAGGTGTGATTTCCTAAGTAACATATTATCAGGTCGAAAAAAACAAATTACCTTAGAAATAGCAGCTCCTAATCCAGCTTGACATGAACCCTGCCTATGATATCCCCAATTTCCTGAAAAAATATTTGAAATTAATTTAAAAATAATAAATAAATACAACTCGTTCCGCATTTTATCAAACTAAAATGGTCACTACAAGTATTACAAAAAAAAAACGCGCACGTAACTATGAATAACTATGTAAATAACGCGAGTTTCTATCTTATAAAATATTAACTCTCAAAAAGAATTCGACTCTGATTGAAAAACGCGCGTATAAATTTCGAAAGCGCGCGTTAAATTTATCAACGACAGTGTCTCCGGATAAAAAATCGCGCCGAATTCAAACGATAAAATATATTATGTGGCAACGAAAGTTCTCGAGCTTTGAGAAATGGCGATCGGAGAACGGATCGTAAATAAGAAACGGAAAGCGGTTCTGGTTCAAAGGCGACAACGCATAAAGGAGTTTCTTATCTGCGCTAATATGAATTAATAACAACATCGAGTCTTTAAAGGGTCAGCAAAAAATAAACAAAAACACCATAGAATCATATATGGACTACGAACAATTGAAAAATATACTCACGTGTCCTGCAAGGAGCGTATTCCAATATTTCCCTGAATCCATTCTTGGCAACAAAGCACGTTCCAACTGGGTCCCTTCGGTCCTTTGATGCATACGATACATAACGAGGTGCGCAAGCCTGTAAAATAAAAACAAAACAAAATTAATTATGACAAAACATTACGCGGTTGCACAAATCGCAAAGTACTGGCGTTAAAATATGCAAAAGAGATCTTTATTGAGTAATTGTGTTCTTCAATTAACGACGCATGTTTCGGTTAATTCGAATCGTGCATTATTCATGACCCGTTAACCCGTCTCGAAAGGGGGAAAATATCATTATGGTTAATTATGGCTTATGATTGGAAGAAATTCAAATGTAAATATACAATTATGCGTGTGCGCGTTTACGATTTCATTCAATCAAAACGGATAGTATCATTCCTACGAACCGTTTTCAGTTACAATTGGAAGTTAGAAAGGAAGCGTCAACAATGCGCGGGATGATTTTCGATGATAAATCAAAAAGGAACCATTGTCATTCGTTGGATATAATTTTGAACACATTTCTAATGTGTACAAATTCTTCGAACGTTTACGTGACATGCAAGATGGAGGTAATTCGACTTCATTACAGCGACATTTCGGACGCGAGGGGTGAAACTTAAACTAATTGGTAAAAGATGGGGGATGGTTTAAATTTAACACGAGATAACAAACCAGACGTACACATAATTGTTGTTTTCATTTTTGTCTCGGCTTTCGTTGAACAAACATCCGACACCGCGAGCGAAACTATCAAAATGTATCTAATTGTGCAACGCGTATTTTGGAACACGATTTTTTACATGACAACCGCATTTTTTATGTGCCACTAGATGAAAAATAATAGTGTGTTTAATATTTAAAAAAACGCCTTGTTTACACCTACCGTTTTGAAAAAAACGAGTGATGATTTATTTCGAGCGGAACGCGCTTCTGTACCGGGAATTTGATAGACTCGCGTTGGTTTTTTTTTTTCAATTTTTTTGTAAACGAATACACCACCGATCTGGATATTTCGAGAAAAAAATCAAAACGAAATCCCTCCGGTGTTAATTAACGAAAAATTCGGCGAAGTCATCGTGAAACTGAACGCAAATCGAGATTGATGATGGAGCGAAAATTTAACCGAAATGACGTTTTCATTCGTAATAATTTATCGTTTTCGTCAGTACATGGCCGCGAACTCTCAATTGGAGCTTTGACAATCTATCCAAATTGATTGTCGTAAAATCATCACGAAAAGATCGTTAAAAAACGTATGTTTTGATAGTGGCGAGTCATCGTGGGGTTGACACATTCTCCGAGTCAAAGATAACCGATCTTGAGATCTCGCGAGAGTGCAACGTTTTAACAGTTTGGGTTATTTCGAGGAGTGGCAATGAATCAGTTGAAGGAGAGGGTCTATTAATTTTTATTTCAAGCTCATAGGTTATCGTCGTCTTTCAATCGTATTCAAAATTGTCGTTATTTAAATATTAGTTATAAAAATAAATATTTGCTAAATATCTCATTATGATTTAAATTTTGTTATTTTATGCTTGAAATATAATATTTAAATTATTCGTATGGATATAACTATTTTATCTAAATTTACTTATTTGCATTAACTCTCTTATCTCCATAGTGGCATACTAGAGGTTTTGTAAATATTAATTTTTTTTATCTACATATTCACTATATTGTTCTTCAATGTTTGATAGATAACAAAAACTCAGTAGTCTTTAAAACCGAAATTTTTAAGATAAACTCTTTATCAGTACAAAAGAAAACACAAAATTATTCAACAAAAATCCATACAAATAAATCCCCTATATATAATAGCGGATTTCTGTGTGTGTGTATGTGTTCGTCTGTTCGATGACGCTCGCTACTTTTTCGCGAATATGGTCTTTATAGGTATGTGTATACAGTAAACGTCTATAATATGATGATTATTACCTACTGCCTCTGGTTTTGCCTATATGTCGAAATTGTGACAGTAATAAATGAACTGGTTTTATTAATTAAGTATTAAATATTCAAATCGAGTACGGGCATCTATATAATATACTATAATCACTATTTACATCATTCTCGAGCTCGAAAATCGCGACATCCAAATTTAGTCTTTATAGTCATTATAATAACGGCTATAATCTTTGTAATTTTTATTTTATTACGTAATAGTATGGTCATAAATTCACAGCCGATCTTATCAACATCGGGCCTATACATTATCCTCTATATATAACAAGCGGGCATCGACTTTTCGCAACGGAACGGTTATAAATTATTTTTGCATAGATTTATTGTTTTTTATATATAATTACATAATTCACAGCCGATGTTATTAACACCGGGCCTATATACTAGTATTCATATAAATTCAAATCAAGCAAACATAAAAGCTTAGCTACCGAAAATAATACGGCATTATGTAAAAAACGTTAGTTATTAGAATGTAACGAATCTGGTAGTTCTAAACGCGTTAACCTCTTGGAGCCAATCCAACGAACACGCATAAATTAGCAGATACGCCGAATAGTGGCCTCAGGAGCCGCTAGCCCAGCACCCGAAAAAAGCACAGAAACACTTTTCCTTCGTTTACACGTGTAGCATGGGTCGCCGAAACCGTTCGTCTTTCGTCGGGGCAGTCCTGCTAACGAGGACTCCTGCTGCAGCATCAGGCCAGACGACTGTTTTAGTGCGGTTTCGAGTCGGAAGGGAGCCGGGGGGGAAAAAAAGCAGATATTTCCGCCAGATGCGACACGAGACGGTACGGGGGCGAAAATAACTCGTTGACGCGGGGCGAAGCCGTTAAAAATCCTTATACGCGTTTATTGCTTTCCTTTCGAGTCGCCAATGTTTTAAATAGATGTGTCCGGACGCTTGTGGTGGATCGGTAATTTAATCCGATTGTCGAAATCGTGATCCGATTATTAAATAATGGATATGTAAATGTTAGGGCTTCGGAGCGAAGCACGGAGCAGGTGGAGCAACGAGTTTTTATTCGGAGCAGGAGCGGAGCCGGAGTACTTTTATGCCGGAGCAAAGCTGGCTCAAAAAATGGTTGCTCCGAAGCCCTAATAGATATAGTTAATATGAAACGTTTAAGAACCGCTAGATTTCGAAACTAGTTTGACATATTGTGAGAGTTCGTGTAATCTGTGCTTTTCAGTTTTGGCACTGGCAAATGATGTGTCAGATGAAATGACGAAAATCATCAAAAATATGCGAAGATATTTCTGATAAATATATATTTACAGTTTATGTGATAATAATATCCGACTTTTTATTGATTCGGGGCTAAAAAAACTTTTATTTTTGTCAAAAAAACACTTACATTCATTTATTTATGAATCATGCAAAAAAAAAAAACAAATAGAAACGTGCGAAAAATGATATTCGACTTATACACACATTCTGACGTCGTTTTTTCACATTTTTCGCAAATCGCCTGAGAAAACACACTATTCAAATTAACGTCGAAATTATACAACGGCGTCTAGAGGTTTTAAAGCAAAGTGAAGTCATCGTCGGTTAACTTTCAGCGGGACTAGCGCAGATTTGGCGACACACGCTAATGGTTAACTTCCTGTTTGCTTACTTAGACGTCCGAATTCGCATACAAAGCCCTCCACAATTCGTAAACTTCACACAACTGCTTCTATTCATCGTCTCTGAATTAGCATATTCGAGTGTTAACATGAAGTCGGCCACATGCAGCGGTTAAAACTATCTTCGGCCGTGCGGATGCAGTGCATATCTCGCGAATGCAAATTTAATGGTGTTTGAAGATTTCAGCGTATAAATTTAGGTTTAGTTCCCCGTCGGATTGAATTTTCAAAGTGATCAGATAACTTCGGCATCATTGAACGTGATACTATTGTGTTGTGCCAGGTATCCCGCAAGCGTTTAATGATTCCCGAGTATTGTATCTCAATTATTTTGAACCGAATGACTCACGTGCGAGTCGATGATGCATTATTTATTTGGGATTTTGGCACGCGTCCTAACTCGGGCGGCGCACATAAACTCAAACTTCTAAATTTAACGTCACTTTTTTGAAAAACGACCGTTTTTCCGAGTAAGCTCGAGCCCGAAATATAACGATTTCGAAAAAAGATCCGATCGCTGCTCTCCAAGGATGGGAATAATTCGTGTAAATCGTTATTGTACGAGGTCAATTGCAGGACAAAGCTTTTTGATGCATCGTTGAAAATTTGGACGTTTTCCTCGCGATAAAAAATAAATTTTAAAAAGTTTGAGTTTAGTAGTGCGCAACCACGACCAATTTACTGATTTCGTCTTTTGTTGAAAAATTTCAGTGATCAATGGGAATCAATAAACCGAACAAGACAAGAGTGGAAGATGAAAAGCTTTTCATTTAGAAGTGGACAATACAATGTAATCATAGTATATATTTTCGTGATTCATATTCACATATGGAAAAATAGCCATTTCATTCGGAGCATCTTTCTTTATAACAGAAAAAAATCATCAACCAATTAAAACAAAACCACCATTTCTCAACACTTTCGTCAAGATACTCAAGAGTTATCGTCGCTGGACACAAAAGTGTAAACAAGTCAAACATCAAGTGTATCCGAGCATGACTCCCAACACTTGAAAATCCCATGTCATAAACTCCTCGACCAGCACCAGGAAGAACCCGGAGCACGCACGTGCACGTACTCCATACGAAAACACACGCCGAAACATCAAAGTGAAATCGAACACGTTATTGTGCCGTGAAAAATGGCGATGGGGCGTCGACAGAAGGTCCGAGGACTCTCCTCCCATTGTTCTTTCCTTCACAACACGGCGAGGATTTGTTTCTCGTCGAGGTCCTTTCGTACGGCCGCCGTGGGCATTCGAGATGTCCGAATGTTAGCGACGAGATATGGAAATATTGGAATGGTTGGCTTTTTTGTTCGGTTGTTGTTGTTGTTGCTGGGTGGATGTGCGGGGTTAAGTCGCTGGCGCTTGATGGGTCGTGTCTGGTTTGTTGTGTTTTATGTTGTGGTCGAATATTCCTCTTGATGTAATGTCATGTTTATTGAAGTGGAGATAAGTTATTTTATTGGTTGGTTTGTATTTTTAGCATGGATTTTTTAAGCGTGTGGTAAATAATTTATGATGTGGTTATGTAAATTATGATAAACATTGACATTTAATTAATTATAAAAAAATATTGCTGATAATCACATAACACATTTACAGAAATATTGTCACTCTATTTCAGGAAATGGATAATAATAGAATTCATTATTTCATAGAAAAATATCAATATCTTAAAAGAAATATTCAAAAAAAGTAGAAGCTATGTTTATCACAATTCATAACAGAGCGCTTTCATCTTTCATCTATTGATAGCCACCAACTTTAACTTCATGATGTATTCCGAGAATTTTTCTAACGAATATGACCGATCATTCCTGAATTTTTGATCACTTTTTAAAAATAAATTTAACAGCCAAACCTCGCCGTGAAAACCTATTCATACATCACAAAACACATTCGACAGTCGCATATAAGGAAATTCAATGGAAAACAGTTTCAATAAACAAGAGACCAAGACCGAGATCGTGTGCAGTATGCAATATTTTACATAAACGGCCACATCTTTTATATCAAATTACTAACTTGCGCAATTTAAGACGCCCGATAAAAATCTCGAGCGGCATCGCTTGTGCAACGTCCACAATATAATACGCATTATCTCCCACGAGTTTAATACACACATTTTTATTATTATTCGACGGCAAAAAGGGTATACGTATCGTATTATAAAGCGGTAGTGTCGAAAGTTAAGGATCTACGCGAACATAAAAGCGAAATTTGCAATCCCTTTTAAACGCACGCCGAATAAGACACGCTTGGTCGATATCGGGCGAATCTTCAATTTGTTAAACAACGTACCGGTGTCAGGGTTATGCTGAAAGATATATTTAAATAATTATTTTTTTGGATCAATTCTGAGTAAAAGTCGCTCAGATTTAGTTTACATGAGAATCCGAGTTATCTGGGGAAAAGCTCTCCAGTCGGTTTATCTCACGAATTAAAAATGCGTGTAAACAGTCTTGAGTCTAATTAACAGAAAAGGTTATCGTCTTTCGTGTAATAAAACAGTCATCAAGAAATCCTAGCACGGAGAGCGACAGGTGTTAAAATATATTGCGCAGATAAGCAGAGAAAGATAAGAGAAGAGTGCAACAGGATCGTGACCTGCAGTGTTACAAATTGCGCTTTAATATACGTAAATTTAAAGAGAATCAAGATTTATTAGTAAAAAATATAATATTGAAAAACTTTATCAGGATATTTAAAAAAAATCGATGCGAACCTAGCACAAACGCGTAACGTCTTAAACTTTCGTTTTGTGATTGCACAAAGACATAAAACTCAACGAATAATTTTCCAAAAAATTATGTATAATAACTAAATTATGTACTCTTATTTTTCATGAATTTTATTTATGAAAAAAAAAGTTTGAATAAATTGATGATTTGCGACTGAATCATGCACTTGCCGCCCTACCCCAAACTCGAAGTCTGAACCCGCACACGATTCGGTATAAATTTCAGACGAAGATACGCAGTTCCTTCGAATCCTTCCAATTTTCATAAACGTATGGTCAGGGGACGAAAGTGAGATCACGAGGTCCGCGAAGTTGGGACCCCTTTCAACGTCCATTGTTTACAAATGTGGCGGACTCGATCTCGCCGTTGTTCGCCGGATCGAAAGGCAATAAATTCAGCATGAGTAAGGTTCCATGTAAGTAAGAATGTTTGACAGATTAGAAGCGATAGCCTACCGGACCGCATTGATGTGTTATTTATGCCGAGACGACAAAAAATTTATAGATATATAAATCGTATCGATTTCGTATGAATCTCACGTACGCACGATTCCATTGTAGTCCTTTGCATTTTCATTGCACGATTGCAATCTGTTAGCTATTTTGATAAAAATATTGAATCAACCCAACTGAT
>JAOXNN020000055.1:6131402-6163169 GCA_028571205.2 Hydropsyche betteni | reverse complement strand
CTAACAACTTCATTTTACATCACATTCGATTGCTTTATTGCTATAACGTATCTTACAGAGGTTCTTAAATATTTTTTATTGTATTGAATAATAAAAATTGGTATAAGACTGTCGTTTTATAATACAGTTTTTACACTTCGAATTTCACTTTTTGAACTTCAAATCAAAAGCATCGGAAAGAGTTCGATGAATAACGACATATCGCTTCGCGAAAATTGGTAACAAACTAATTTTTGGTATGGAGTTTAATTGAATGGCAAAACCTCTCTATCGATTAGAAATTAGTAAAAAAATATTCGGAAGGTCAAAGGTAACAGAAAACGGTTTTTCGTAAATATAATATCTCGTTAACTTTCAATTTAACAGTTTTCAATTGAAACCAAATTTGACAACCAAATTTGACAACCAAATTTTGGTTGTTATTGACAGTCAAATTTATAGCTTGAAAAATGTACTACAAAAAAGATATGTTAATATTTATTCGTAAAAGTAACAGTTTTTGAGATAATTCGATTTACAGAATCGGTACTCTTTTGTATATAGCCCTCAACGGTATGTAGAGAGCTCGTAAAATTTAAAAAAAAATGTTTTTAATTCGTAAACAGAATAAATTATTAAAAAAATAATTAATACGATTATAAACCTTTTAAAACTTAGTTTATGTAGTATTATTATCGGGTTAAAAGGTTGAATTTAATGTTTTAAAGACTTAATTTGAAATTTAAAAACTGTATATGATTAAATATTATTCGATAATTCAGATTAAAAAAATATATTTATCAACTTAAATCACAAAAATGAATTTAACGTTAATGTTGTAAGAATTATAAAAAAATGTTTAAAAATCCCTGGTTCTGTTCAATATTGATGTTATTATTTTCGTTTCTCGGAAAAGTGCCATTATGATGGATGCGTTTGGATTTTTCACACGCGCCTCCATCTGAATATGGGCGATCACGATTTCGTCGATTTTTCTCGATTTACGAGCGGGAAAACGTCTCAATCCGATATCCGAAGATGGACACGGAGAAAGGATGCGCGCATATGGCGCTAATAGCGTCGTTTACGGCCGATCAAGATGGCCGCCGCGCCGATTGACAGACGTACGCGACGGCCATGTTCGCTAATTTTAACCGCGCGATGGAGAGCGGACTGGTCTTCTGCCAAACACGAAAACCACCATGCTTGTCGTGTGTGGCGATAAGAACAACAACGGTTTTACTCGGTGCGAATGACAATGGGTCTAGTGTAGATTTACGAGGTCGTTAACCGTCGATGGAAACTGTTGTCTTTTAATGTTATGCAATTTGATGACTTTTCTTGGTCACGTGGGGAATATAAATTTTGGTAGATGTTTGGTTTGGACATCTTTGAATAATATTATCATCGTATGCATTTGTAATAACATCTAATGTAGACCAAGGTTTCTCTAATATATTATTTTCAATATATACTTTTTTCAATGATAAAAGTTGAATATTAAATCTATTTTTTTTTTAATACGATTTTAGATAGTTAATCTATTAACTATTCCGCATATTAATTAATATTGATAATCAATGGAAATTGGAGCGTTTAACAAAATTAAACAGTTAACTTTGAAAACTAATACAGATAGTCCTCGATTTTTGACGGTTCACATTTACGACCGATGAAAAATAATACAAATATATTCTTTAATTACTTTTTAAATCACAAGCTACCGTTATCTACGAGTAATATATTCCGGAAAAAATATGGACATAATCGAATTATGTATTGTATTAAAATTTGAAATTTTTATATTAGTAAAACCGATCGATTGGATATGGATTCGATTTACGAGCGAGATTCGAGAAATTGATCAGTTTATTTATTTCTATTATAATATTTTATGTTTATGTAATAATTATTTATAGAATCAATTTAAAAATAACATTCTGTTATTATCTTGATAATAATTGGTTTATTGATCCAATTTTAAATATTATAAACAAAGCTTGTTTGTCTCAGATTTGATTATTATTCACGTCGAAAATTGCAATAAATAGACGTATTTTATTATCGAAGGCGTATACGAATTACATTGTCTTGTTTATGGTTACAATTAACCGCGACACCAATTGAAGCACACACTTATAATCACGTCCCATCGTGATAAATGTGATTTCGTATGTCCGAGCGCCGCAATTGACCAACCTTGGCATGGACATTGTCCCAAGCCAACATCGAAAAATCAAGAGGCTCACAAAAAAAAAAAACGGAATCAAAGCTCGATTCTTTAACATCTGAAACACGTTTCGGATCCGCGCAACTTTTACGTTTGTTAAATAGAAAGCGGCTTCGGCCACTCATTTGTATTTTATACGGAAATAAAAACCGAAATGCGTACGCAATAAAGATGCATCCGAGGAGATTTACGACTGTCATCCATCCGGCGTCATCATCAGAGTGCTTCAAAAGACTACAAAGTTGGACGCGGTCGAAATGGATATTGCATTTTTGTGATGAAAAAAAAAATAAGTCGGAAAATTTCGTCATCGGTCTAAATAATAATTTGGCGCATCGCGAATTACATTGCACATGTGTGTCATTCGCGGTTGATATCATAGGACCGTTTCGTCGCTGATTGAAGGCTTACCGGGAAAATTTCAAAATATGGAGTACCGTGTAATGAGGATGTCGTTCATTTTATGCTTGTAAGTCGATACGTGTGAAAATTGATTATTTTATTTCATCTATTGTTCTTGAAAGGAAGTGGAAACATCAATAATTCAATAACCATATTTGTTTTCGAAATAACATGTGTCAAACAATGACATAACAATTCAATCGTCGAAATGAATTGATACGCATTAGAAAATCGTTGTTTTTTTATTACATGTTATAATTTAACATAAATGAATCATTGATTAATCAGAAGCTCACATCAGATACACCTCCACAAAATCATAAAAAGCCCTTCGTCCACATCGACTCTAATTCCAACGAATTAAATCAATTTTCTCGTCACAACCAACGGAAATGTTCGAGAAAAGCCAAAATAGACCAATGCCAATGTCGGACGGCCTCAAAACGCATCATGTGCAAGATTCCAAGGATCGAACCAACACATCCAATTCGAAAGGGAAAACTCGAAACGCCCACAGACTTTACGCGAATCGAACCGGCTGATTTCGTCATCAACAACGATTGCGGGGGTGCTGCGGTTTACTGATCTAACACCCACACTAAAGAGCAGTAGAACAAGTGACGTCATACCGGCAACAGTACTCCTATAAAACTGTTAAATACACCTGCAAAAGAAGGGAAAGCTACACAAGATATTTATGATTTAACCCCTAACAAGTCATTAGAATATGACAAAAAAATCATAATATTTTCAAGCTATTTAAACATAAAGAGTTAATAGTGAGATTTTCTTTTCGGTTAATCTCCATTCTGGTTTATTACGGTCCGATCTATAGATCGGGATCGTTTTTCACGTCGCTCTGAATAAACACGGAGTAGTATAAAGAGTACAAACGACCGAATCGGATTGTGGCTGACTGTTGGGTTTCGATATTTATGCGGTTCAGTGATTAGGAGTGATGAATTCAGTGACAGGTGTCGAAATTGATGAAGAATAAGTAAAGTTGTGTGCGTTTCGGGTGTGTAGTCAGGTGCGTGATGTGGGTTTCGTATATAATTTCATTGCGTTCGAATTCGGTTGAAATATTCAGATGTGAATAAATAAATATTCGAATGTTTAAATTATTAAATTAATTCCTCGTCTAAACATATTAAGATAATTCAATTCAATTTATGAAGTTCAGAAATACGATATTCATAACTTAAAAGATTCCGATGTATAAATCAACAACAGATGTTTCGCATAACTTCAATATAACATTTTCCAGAACAAAACACGTCATTATTTCCATTATGAAAACCCCATCCTGAATCAAAACAAAACATTCGAAAATACGACAATTCCGCCGAATTTACCATCAAACACACATTTTCAGCGTCGATCGCCAACCCACGAGATAACCACCTACAGAATCTTCAGCTCCTATCCCACGCACCATTGCTGACAAACTAACAGATAACTTGACGCATCTCGCGATCGACAATACAGTATACATTAATACAATTCATAATAGTATAATAATACAATTCAGATCGGAGTCACGCTCCGATTCGGCACACGTCACGTTTTCGAAACTACGAGATCCTGAAGATAGAAGACCGCCCATTCATCAGGCCGTATTGAATGAAGATGTCGTTCTATGCGAAGTTTGGAAATTCGGAAGATCCAGCCGGGTTTGTGTTCGATATTGTAGAGGTTTCGGATTATGAGACGTGCTCGTTTGTTTCGTTATTGTGTGCATAATGCGTATTGTCAACCAAGAACATATGGCGATCAAGGTTCGCTTCGTAATCTGCCCACGATTTTACCAAAAAAGTCACAAACTTGTCCCGCCCACTTGGCGGAGGAAATGTTGCGTTTTCTTGCACGATTTGCTGGTCGATTTAATTATCTATTTTGTTGTAATCTTTGGATATGATAGTATTATAAAAGGAAAAATCGTGTCAGTTGTAAAAAATCGTTGATTCGATTGATGTTTATCATTATCAAACTATGCAACAAGGTCTTTTTGAAATCCATCAAAAGTTCAGACATTTTTCCGTACAGCAATCAGTACGCGCATTCATGTATTATACAAACCGTGCCATTCGTTATATAATATAATTTCAGTAATTGATACATAAAAACTCATGCTTCAAAATAAAATAGATATCATAATCTCAATCATAATAAATAACAAATATTATAATATGCACCTCAAAATATCGTTAAGCAATCGAACGTCAAAGATGATTTGAAAAATTACACACAAGATTACATTTTGAGCCCCAACCAATAACGACTTCTTAGATAAAGATCCAACCATGACTGATGACTATCGTCCCTGATTGATCGCATAATTGATTCGAAACCAAAGTTATCAATCTTCCGATGTCCTGCTAAGAACCATCTCCGATGCGCTTTCACATCATGGGTACTTCGGATTTAGCCTGTTAGAACAGCTGATCACGGTCAAGGCATAAACTTCGATTAGAACAGTCGACTGATATTGACCTCCGGCTTCACTGAGTATAAATATGTGCTTAGGTGTTTATAAAAAAAGTTGCGCAAGATTCGAGATTTATAGTAGAGTGAGGTCTGCGTATTATGTTCGAGAATGTTTGTACAGGTCAACAAAGCGGATAAATGATGGTTCATCGTGCCGTATATAATGTTATTATATACACCTATCGGTCTATTATGCAATATATAAATTGTACAGATGCGGAATCGTGATGAGATAATGTGTGGTATTAGGGATAATGTAGATGGTGGTTTGATGTGTGAAAAGTTAAATTAATCGACTGTGATGAGTTAGAAAAATCCATGGAAAATCATTATAATGATTGCGAATATATCAAAACTTTCTATAGATGAAACCAAAAACTTTTTATAACGGTTATAGATAAAAAAAAATTAGTGACACCTTGAAAAATGATAATGCGAACGGAAATCGATGTTTTGAAACAAGTTGTTGCTGTTTGTGTGGGCGGAAAAGAAACACTTACTTTTTTATATACACAATATTGTACTACGGCTTACGTTCGCAGACAAATCAACATTCTCGTGGAAATATTCGAATCGCATGAATATATTAATCGAATGGTAAAAAAAATATTCGATATGAAGTGGTCATAAATCGTATAATTAATGAAAAACTTAACGACCGCGTTCGCTTCACAATTATACGTAATGGATTTGACAGCCTCGACTGGGCCCACATTAGGCTGCATCACGACTTAATTTTAATGCACTTAAGTGGATGTGCATGTTTGGAAAAGAAGCGATAAATTTCGTATATTACCAACGAACGTGAGCCGAGAAGGGAAATTTCTACGTGAATATGTGTGTTATTTTGAGTATATCTGGTCGTAAATTGGAAACTATTATCCGATGTGTAGATTTTTGAATGAAATTGTAAAGGGGATTATCTTATTCGCTATAACCCATTTGGTAATATAGGATATATTGTGCTTGTGTTGTTAAAAAGGTTCGGTTGAGCCTAATGGGTTTTGCATGGTCTCTAAATAAGGCGTTGGTGTAATTACTTAATACCATGCACATGCAAGAAAAGTACGTATTAAAAAATTAAAATTACGTGTAATGCTTTTCAATTACTATTATGAATCTTCATTGGGTAATTTGTGAAAGTAATAGCATATAAATAGCACTATATATAATATTATTTTTTTTTAATTTGAAATCATATCTATAACATAAATTGTCGATAATTGGTTCAATTTAATTTAAAGAATTATATTTCTGTTTATACATCAAAATTGATATTTATTTATTTAAATAGAATTTTCAAAATTTGAAATACTACTTCAATTACACTAATTGACTATATACAAGTATGCAATATATTTCCAATAAAATATCGAACACCACTACTTCGAAACGCAAAAACGAGCTTCTAAGAAACGATACAATCAACAAGTAAAGTAACACGCGTCGAAAAACATCAAAAGTGTCATCGTATGTGAAAGTGGCCATCAAACTCGACACAATAACAGCGGACAAGAGCAGCTGCAGATGTAATCATCGCACAACACTAAATTGAATGATTGGTGCCGCCACAATTTCTCATGTCACGGTCGATCCTTCGAATTGACCCCTTTCGAACCGTTGCGAATTCGCGCCGAATCCCGGGAAAATTGTGCACAAATTGGATTAAAAGTGAGCGTGGATAATGCGGACAGTCTTGCTGTGCAATGAAACGGCGATTAAAGTATCGAAATCGGCGTTGATGATGCTGTTGTTTCGGTGATGCATGATATTTCATATGAAGAAAACTTAATATCATAAGATATCTGTGAAATTTTATGATTAACATACATCGGATTTTTTTTTATTTTAAATACATTTTTTTAATAATCTTCACAATATTTAATAATTCAAGAAACCTTACGATGTACTTTCATCGGGATTACACGTTTTAACTAAAGTGTCGTCTTACAAAACGCTCCGTTTTGCTAACTCGTATAGTTTTACACGCAGTTTTAACGCCGCCATCTTAGAAATGGCGAAGTCTTAGAAGTTCGCCGGTGCATATCACATGTAAGATGTATGCATTGCTTAAATTCGACACCGCAATATTACTATATCTCACATGGCGGATTATGTTTGTTCCCCGTTTATCGTCGTTATAATCTCTTTCGTGGTGTGCACAAACGAATGTGCCGCTCGTTAAACGATCGTGTTTCGCTTAACGATCCAAACGATAATTAAACGTCTTCTAAAAATTTCTAGAATCTCGTACATATTATGTGTTGTGTAATTTTTCAAATTTTATCGGAAAATGCGTTGTTAATAGTTGTGAAATGAGTAAACCTGATATGAAAATTCAATATTTTTTCTGATTGTTGAATAATATTTTTATGAAACATAGAATATGATTCGTATGCAAACAATTCAATATACTTAGTGCTGTCAGTGTCGAGTCAATGCACGAATTGGTATCAATTGATCATTGAAACTCAGACATTGTCAATTGCTTCTGAAGCACTAAAGTACTATCTATTTTGCAACAACGGAATTAATATATTATATAGAGGAGTGAATTGAAATTGCACGACTCATATTGGGTCGTGAAGGGTTTCACAGATGTCCAGCCGAGAGAATCCTTAAACGTTTCCCAATGGATATGTATAAATAACATATAAGTCCTACCATAGGTCGCAATTAGCTAGGAATGAACTTACTGCAAATTTATTCTATTTGTCGCCGCTTTATATAGCCAACAGCTCATTGTGTAAATAATTTCTCCATTGTCCTTCAGCGAATATTTCGAGGAAAATTAACGATTTCGAACAATAAGGAAATCGCGTTCGACCGTAAATTATGGTTTGAACGTTCTTGGTAATTTCATGAACAATATCGTCTGAACAAAAAGATAAATTTCGCAATGATTCATATGATTTTATTCGCGAATGCAATAAAACCGATATGTTCTCAACTGCTGACTTTACACACGACCGCATAATGAGTGTTCATTTTATTTTCGACACAGAACCGAATCAAAGATCGTATCCAGATTACTCATGGACGAAACAGTCAATGCTTTCGATATTTATCTAAATATAATTACATCTTTACTGAAACAACAACAACAAACTATTGACATATTGATAAATGCACAGTATCTAAATTTGTATCAGCGAAAGCGATAACGTTTCCGGCTTTCTCGTTTCCGTCCTATGACATTGATCATTGATATTTTCATCATGGCTAAGAAGAGGAACCACAATACATGCAGTATACATTTCTGGTGTTTGATCTAGATTTGGCACAAGGTCACATTTGAGCCAATAATTCGGCGCAAACATTAACAAATCGTCCGAAGAAACGCCACGATCAATACAAAAGAATGTATGTAATATATGGTATTTTTTAGAAGGAAAGTAAAAAAAAATATGTTTAATCTTGATATCATTGTGTCTACACAAAAAATGTGAAGAAACGTTTTCAAGTTGTCAAAATATTGAAATTAAGCTAGTTGTATGCAGGGTGTGATTCGACAATGTGCAAGACATGCATACTCGATTGTTTTTTTTTACGTAATACTTAAGTATATACTAAAAATGAACAACCACACACAGCAATCATAATTCAATTAAAAATATTCCGTCATTTTTTTCAAGAAACAATGGCATTACAAGGTGAAAATGCAACATGTCATCAACGTGTTTCCTCATACATCCAACACGCCAAAACGACATAAAACCACACACAATAAAATTCGCTACAGCGCTAGACTAACCGAAAATCTTTAAATCAAATAATCCTATAACCGCCAAAACATATGTTCAGCATCAACGACAATCAACACACATCGATTGCGACACTAACAAGACCAACACATTATACTTCGATTAAATTCGCCAAACATCTTGACCGCAGCCCCGATGACTCATTAGTGAAAGCCGGCATTGTCAGGCGGACATTTAAGATCCGCGATACACTCTCGAAGACCAGTCGCGAGAAAAAATGGCGATTTATCGACGGACTTTTGATATTTTCGGTTTCGTAGGCGTCGTGACGCCATTTCTGAGGCATTTGCCAACGACAGATGGCGCCTCACCTACGACCGCGGCCCACTGGGAAAATTTAACGATGGTTCCGTGGATGATGGTGTGTTGTTGTCGATGATGGTTTTTGTAAATGTTGAATGTTTCATATGAAAGTTTGTTGGAGAAATTGTCAAATGAAATCATTTTCGTGGAAGCGTCTTACGAAGTTTTATTCGTCATGCAGTTTTTCTTGTGTTGATGCAATGGTTTGTGATTCATGTTTATATTGACTGTACTTTCGTTTTGATACAAAAAAATATAGGAGTTTCCTTATGATGTTTATTATACAAATATTTCTTAATTTATGATGGAGATACGTTCCTGAACCTCGCTTGGAAGTTGAATTTATACAAAAAAATCATTTTTATTTATATCAAAATTTTTATTTTGAATACAATAATTCGAGTGAGTCTATATTTTTTTCAAAATGTATTGACTGATGACAGAAACTCGTGATTTAATAAGTAATTAAAAAAAATACATATTTATTAGGTCAATGCAAAGGTTTCATCTTTTTTTATCAAACTTTTTTTTGATACAATGCATACACCGCATTTTTTTATCAGTTGACTCCTATCTTTAACACGATGAATATGATATTTTGGTCAGTATTAATTATGGCCAGTAGTAACATGTCATCATCATGTTTATCAGTTAACGGAAATCCCCAGATTTGAACTTTGGAAACCGCAAATGAACAATTCTAACGTAAACTGCATCTCTACTGTAAACATTATTTTTAAGAGAAATAATCACGCGGAAAATACCATAAATGTATTAGAAATTTCAAAAAAAATTACGGGCTGATTATTGTTTACTAAATTGGCCAAAACTTAACAGATACTAAAAAGGAAGTATTCTACACATAATAGAATAGAAGAATATAGATATTATTATTTAGTTCAGAGAAAGGAGAAAAATATTTGACCATCGGAAAAATACGACGTATTGACCTAATATATATTTTTTTTAAGTCGAAGACTACTGTGTATCAAATCAAATCATCAACACCAACCTCATAATAGTGAAATCTAACGCATATTGCAAACTAGTTTTACAACAGCGCAATTAAATCTCCTTATACAAAAATATTTCATCGATCTTCACCACCATGAATGAACACCATCCGCAATCTCCCCGAAACAATCGAACACCACACATCCTCGGGGCATGGGAAGGCCCACCACAATCGACGTCCATCATCGTCGTCGAAACTGGAGCAAACCCGTCTAATTGCATCGTGGGCGAGACCCGAGAAACTCGTTGCAGCGCAAAGTTGTGCAATTGCAACCACACGTGGTGGCCACAATCGCTTTACGTCATCTGCATACAACTTAACATACACACGTCTCCACGCCATATCGTCCATCATCCAGGTGGAGGAGGAGCGGACGTTTGAATCGAGAATGGTGCGCACAGCATGCACTCAAACGTCGTATGTTACCTTTCGAGAAAGTTACGTAACGACGGCATTGAGTGTGCTAGGAAAAAAGTTCATTCATCATGTCGAAAAAAATATCAAATTAAAAAATGTTTTATAATCCGAATGTATCGGATTTCTGTGGTGGTTAGCTGTCGACTTGCTGCTTTATATTGTACAAGGATGAAATAGGATTTAAAAGCCCACCTACGTAAAGAAGCAATTGACCTTAGAAGTTAAAAGCAAATATTTTCGATTATAATTAACCTTACTATTTTTGTATATAAAAAAAAAAACAGGAAAGATTAACCAAATCTAAATTCAGATAAAAATTTTGAAGGAATTCATATCTTACGCATATCAAATGAGCCGGCGACTTGTCAAACAGCCGTCGTCGGAAACAATACAAAACAACCGTTCATTCATAGAAACACTATCATAATTTTTACAACACTCACAATACCGACCGTATCAAAAGCTATAATGCGGTTAATGATACGCTTCGTAACCGGTTCACTCCACGATTCGTCTGCGGTTCAATTCATCCCACATAAAAGCATAAGTGCAACTTCGATCAAGGAAACGCATAAATATTCGAATCGAGGCGACTCTTCGGCTGTACGCAGTTAACAGTTTGGGGACTGGACGAGGCCAACTCGTTAGGGCCCGCCGATCAATCAATAATGACGACAATTAGTTCATCGTCCGAATTGACGGTGATGCGTGTGGTTGACAGTCGTTAACCCGTATGAGGCTCACGTCCGTTCGCTGGATGCTGGTGCTTCTGTGAAATGCGTGGACTTTGTATTGAGTATTTTTTTGTAGCGCATAGTTTTAATGTTGTCGACTCGATCCGTAAATGACTCCCTCGAGATTTTTTTTCAATGGTACGAAAATGAAACTTATTGATCCGCCGAACTTTGGACAGTTTCAACGGGAAGGATCATGCCAAGGTCGCTTAACCGTTTAGTACTTCCATAGGGGACTCGAGGGTGGTCGTTCCACCCAATGGCATTAGCATAATTAAAAAGCCAACCGCAACAGTTCGATGGTGTGATTAATACGGAGTTGTCGGGTCGTCGCCATTTGTATCAATTAGGGTTTGCGCCTCGGCGAGCATCCCTCTACGTACACCGGTCGACTGGAAACATCTAATTAATAACCAAAAAACGCAAAGGTCGAGTGATTTATTGGCATCATCCCCCACCTAGGCAATACCAGGTGGTCCTACAGTCCAAGCAATAATTCAAAGTTATCAATTTATCAAATGATAGTTTCTAAAGATAGCAAAGCGGGCGCGTGGCGCAGTGGTTGAAGCTTTTATAGTCGAATTCAGAGATTATTGATTTGATCGAATGATAGTTTTTATAATTGTAGAACATATTCATGTATTTAATTGATTAAAATAAATAAAAAGCTTCTTACCGCTATTGTCGAAAGGAACTTCGCCGCAAACGTTATCCCTTCCAGGATCACATCTGTATACTGCCCCACCTTTAGTAACACCTGGCTGGCTGGTCTGCGCCTCGGGCGCACCCACCATTATCCTGAAAACAACAAAAAACACAAAATTAGATATCGAAAAGAACAAAAATAACGGCAATGCTACGGACAACCTCGGTTTTGCGCGCCCGTATGGGACACCAAGCACACCGTTCTTATTGTACAATTAAGGCAGTGCGCGATTGCATAACTGCATGTTTCGCTGCAACCGACGGCAATAAGTGAGTTGAGAAGGTAGAAAAAAAACTCGTCAAGCCGATCGACATCGTCAGGACTATCGTCTTTGGACATCTGACGACGAGGCGAGTTCTGGTCGAGGTCCCAGTTTGGGTGAACGACTCCCTGTGACAATTGCGTATGACTGATTGTGAAATCACAGTTATCACAGGTATGAAGAGTCGAAAACTGTTCTGATTCAATCCTTCAAATGACATTTTTTGCATTGTAATTGAATACTGCATAGTGGATGAATGGTTCGGTCGAAGAATGATCTAAATAATCTATGTATCATAAATTGTTTTAATCAATAAATCAAAATATAAATCACACAAAAACATGAATATGATTATGAACGCTTTTCTCGATCCATATCGAAACGAACTTCACGCAAATCGACCAATTCAACCTCAGCCATCAGGAGCCAACCAATTTGACCGCGATTGTCGCAAGAAGCGCCAACAAGAATTATTGCAGACCCTCGACCGGAGCAGATTCTGCATTTCCCAATAAAGAAGGGTGTCCGTTATTCAGGCGACCGCCATCGGGATGCCCATCAGTCACCTTAATTGGGATGTTGGGTTGAGCTCTCCTCTCTTCGGTTTTCTCCCGATCTTCGCCGCATCGAAGAGCTGTTCGAAGGTTTGTTTGTATGCGGATCACGCGCGGGTCCGAGCAGGAAGCTGTCGACTATGATATAAATAAATAAATAAATAAATGCGCTTCGGTGGAAACAGGTGAGCGGAATTCTCGAGGATGCCATAGAGTTGATGGTTTCTCGGAGGAGTGCATGTCGGTGGATTCAAGGACGAGTGTCAATGTAATAGTTCTGGTTCGTTTTAATTATTTTTTTTTATATATATAATATATGGATTCATTTCAGTTTGAAAATGTATATTGCAATAAAAAATCACCTTGAAATGATTTACTATTTAGAATTTTTTTCTGACGTAATCTTCGAAATTATGATACATGACTAAAACCATACGCCGAATGCAATAACATTCAGTCGACAAACGAAACCACATTTCATCGCAACCGAACAATACATAGTAACAGAACCCGAAATTAGATAATTCATCTCTTCAAACGCACCTTCATAACTCGTTCCAATTAAGATTCCGTATCACAACAGAGGCGAGTTCCGTTCCGATTTTTCAGCTGAACTCTACACGCCGTCTCTGTAAATAGAACCACGACCCACTTCTTGGCCGGCGTCTAGGCGCTGTTATTGTAGACATTTCGAAATAACCGAATGATGTAAGGAAAAAATAAGCCGGCAATCGAACGGGAACGCAACATTTATCAATGGAGAACCAGACTCCTGAGGAGAACGGCCGATTTAGTGCGGCTCTTCGCCTCGGAGACTTCCGAATGAATGCGTTTTTACATCTTTCGGCCCTTGTGCATGTGCATCTGTTCTGTTAACTGCCGAACGAGTTAATAATTCACCGTCGATGGAAATTCTTTCGGTTACGATAAATTAGCCGTTTCGGATAAGACGAGTTGGTTTTTCGATCGTTCGGATACGCTACTGGTGAGTTTCTCTAATAAATTTAACTTTAAATAGGGATCGATTATCTTGAAAGTATCTTAAAAAGCTAGACGTTAATTAGTTGGATTGATAATCAATTAATAATATATTCATTCAAATGAATACGTAATACGTAGATTATACTCATATCAGTTCTCAACCAAAAAAAAAAGATAAACTCTAAAATTATCTTGAACTTTCACTCAATTATAACAATTGTTTACTCGAACTCCTGTTTCATTATAATCGCACAATTCACGCAAGCATATTATATTTATAAATACGTCGTCATCGCTTCTAATTTCTGCTTACAAATGAACAAGGTGAACCGGAGGACATTATACACGCACACGTCATCCGATTCTTCGATTTCGAATCGCTATCGTCTTTTATCGTCGGTCCCCACCTTCGAACGGGACATCAATCAAGCTGGTCGTCCATAAAGGAGAATATTGCTTCACACAAAATGAAAACGGATGGAAAAAAAGGAAACGAAAGAGGCACGAGACCATGACTGTCGGGGGTTCGCTTCTGGCCGTTCGGCTCGATGAACGTGTCCGACGGAATTATGGTGACCCTAATTTGGTTACTCTTAACGAAGTGGGATGTGCTCGTAGATGAGGTTCGATACGATCAATAAACAATAAACAAACCAAACAATGGCCGGCTGTAAATTAAATTTGACGACAGGCCAACGAGTGCAGCGGAACTGGCGTCGACGCGAGGAGACTTTAAATCGGAATTTATTGCATATTCGTTTTTTCGGCATAACTCAAAATATAATGGGACGTATGCTCAATTGACGGCGTGTATAAATTTTATGGGAATAGACGAAAATAATGAGATGGCCGGCAATAATATGCATCGAATTATTATGTGTATAGATGGGTAGGAATTTGTGAAAAATGGACGTTACACTCAGCTAAGCAAACACATTTTTTTCAGCTTTTATGGCGTCACATAAAACGTGACTTTTTGCTCGGTCAATTAGCGAAATTTCATAAGGTCGAGCCGCTATAAAGTGAGTCTTTGTTTTACGGCTCAATCGGCTGCGCCCTCTCAAAATCGGAGATTCTCAAACCTCGTGAAATTGTGTAGAATGGAAGCCTTCAGACGAAATAAATCGGTCGTGTTTAAACATTCGGAATCGTTACGAACATATGTTTATGCGGGAGTTGTTTTTAAGTTAACGACTCAGTTCCTTTTAGTTTTAATTTCACAAAGGGCTCGAGGCGCGGCTTTTGAGTAATAGCTAAGGGAAACGAAAAATAAATAAAATTCAAAATGACCCCGTTTCCTACTGATGAGCACGTGACTCGAAAAATGTCTCAACAATAAACTTTACGACCAGCGAAGCAAAACGGCCGCACCCCTATTGCACGTAAACTGTGTCACACAATTTACATTTTAGCCGTGACCGATTATGATTACGATTGCATAATTTGACTAGGGTGCTTCTTATGATCGAACATATGTCCGAATTCGGGACCTTAAATACAATTTAATCATCATCAAATGAGACTTGACAGTGAAAAACAAAACCTATCCATCTATTGACAGCACTGTTAGTTCAAATCGATGTAATTGTGTAATTGTAGAAAACACATGTTTTAGTTCACATCTACATACAATACCCTCTTAAATAAATCAAAAGACTTGCCGAAGCAGTCGTAATGTTTGTAGTATCGTAGTCAATTGCGATTTCGTCAAGGTGGAAGATTTTTATGCCCGTCCTATTTAGCGGTTTGTACAAGTTTCGGTGGGAGTGGTCTCGTCGTAAAACTGTAGAAAATGGTCTTTCCCGAGGATCTTCGTGCTCCAGTTTTATGGACCGTTCGTCGAAAACTGGAAACGAGGCTCGTTAGCTCATCGTCCTGGAAGCTCCCGGCTCCAAATTGGCCAAAGATGTGTTGACTCGTAAAAGTCCCTCTTTCTTCCATGGTGTGGATACGTGCGCGATTTTTAACACGTCTGCTATTGTGTCGTGGTTGGATTTGATGGTGATAGGTGTTTTTATGGTTCGAAATATAGTAAGATCGAGTGTGACGCTAATTTGTAATAATCATAATGAAGATATTCTGTGTTTACACAATGTTACGATAGAATAAATGAAATTTTAATGTATGTTAAATGTTTTCAAATCGAAACAACTTTTCAAATATGTAAAAACATTAAAATTTCACATAATTTATCTATTATAATCATATTTAATTGCTGGTTTATGTTAATGTTATTATAATACTAATTCATTAATAATGGTAGAGTATCGCCTTAAATTTTCAAGTTTATTCATGAATAAATATTTTTCAGTCAACCTCGAATACAAAATATAAAATTCGATACACATAATTATTCATTAAATATGTACATATATTTAAAACCGATAATTATCCAAAAAGTGCTCACGTAATACCGAACGAAAGACAGGTCACCACCTTCGACCCATTTTGACAACAAAGAAAATATTATTTTCCAACGAAAAGCGACGGAAAAATCCGCCTAATAGCTTTTCAATGGCGATGCGAAAACGAGGTCGCAATTCCGGCGCGAAATTGCCGAAGCTCGGACGCTTTTAAAGCGCCGGACGCCGAACGTCAAACGTGTCCGATGGACGCAAATTGACAACGACCCACCCTTTAGGTGTTAACCTGGATGAAACCAGGTTGCATTCGGGTCTCTGCAATTTATTTATGACTAAGCTTTCCCTAATTTATTTTTCAAGACAAAGAAGAACCGAACTTTGAGACTAATCTTTAAGCTGGGAACGTGCGATAAGCTGATACATCTATGATATAAGTATTATACATCTACTGTTTTGTATATTTATATATTGGTGATGTTCGAAAGGCTTTTATAGTTGAAGAAATTTGATTCGTTTTTGTTTTGTGTGTTGCAAACTTTAGTCTTTTATAGTGTAATGGGGTTGACAGAATAGGGTAGGTTGTAATATGGGACGAGGTCACAGAAAGAACAAACATTAGCGACCTCAACGTTGAATGACTTAGGATGTTTGGTTTCGATCGATTTGTTCGATACGTAATGGATCATAGTATTCATATTATTTGTTTAGTTCTATCGACGGATGTTACTCATTTATTATATATTTCCTGAGTATCGTTTGATAATATTTGGAAGTTGATCCAAGTTGTTTAATAAAAAAATTCTTACAAAATCCATTTTACTATCGATACATGTCCTTAGGATTTATTTATAACATTATTGTGCTGTCTATTTCACTCTCGATTCAAATCCATCTTAATTATAAATAAAATTGCACGACTCCGACAAACAAACATAACAGTTGTACTTCATTACGTGCGGCGGTAATGCGACTGTCGACGACAACCAACTTTACAATGTCACTAAAACGGTATTATTGTCTTTGGCGTCCTGGCATCATCGTGTAAACCTCGAGTGATGCAATCGTCGGTAAATTGGATAATTAACATGATTGCGAATGTACACACGACCGACAACAGAGTAAACACTCTTTTTAAAGAGGGGCCCGATTCCGATGCGATTTGCAACCGTCCGTTAACTCTTCGAAACTATGCAATATTTGAACCGTTTGCATTCCGCAGTTAAAGCCGTGAAGTTTACATGCAAAAGCAGTTAAAATTTAAACGGTTGAGGGCCGGCGCGTGCTGGTTTATTTGAACTCGGTAAGTGTCGTTCGAAAAGAGCGTTTCACACGTGCCGTTCATCGTTAAATCCAGTCAGTTATATTTACTCAAATGCGAACATGTGGAACGAGCCATCTCAAAAAGCTAGGAAAGGTGACGAAATTGTGCAGGGCATAACATCGAGAAAGTGAACTTGTGTGGTCGCAAACAAATTGCTTGTAAAGCAAGTTAGTGATTATTATCATCATCGTATAACATTCAATACAACATAACATTATAACATTCATTTCAATACAAGACCTTTCAAATGGTCATATAAGAATGCCATGCACTGCAAGACAAGGTCTTTTTGACTTGATATAAGTTTATGTATATAAGAAGATGACTGTCAATAAGTTCGAATACTAAAAACCATCCATATCATAATGGGGTCAGATTTATATCAAAAGTACAAGAATAATTCTTCAATTTTTTATATAAAAAATGCACTCGTTGCACATATGAATATATTCGATACAGGAAGAAATTCCCCGGTCGTTTGTCGACACCAGGATGGGCGTGATGTTATTGTCAAGTGTGCATGAAAGAAGAGTTGATGATGATTGCAATACACAAACAATGGTGCTCCATATTGTGGTACTCGAATGTTCTTCGAGCGTGAACGTCGAATTAGACGCGTCTGTGAATTGATCGAAACTACAATGGATTCGATCGTCAATCATATTCTTTTATCAATACTATATCTATGTGACCTATGCATACTTATGTCACTCTACAACTGAGGTTCTAGGAAACGAAATCGATTTTTATCGCAAGTCATTTATGAATTTAACGATTTACTCAATATAAACATCCTTTTAATATTTTTTATAATAATTATGAACATGGCTGTTATACATCATCACAGAGATCGACGAGCATTAAAACTCCGGTACACGCTTTATAATACAAATAAAAAGACCGAGAGTAAATAGCTTCTTATGAGTGCATCAGATGATTGGATACTGCATCGAGGAACGGTGAAAGTTATTTCATAATACATAAATCATGTTACTTTTTATTAATGCTCGGATTATTAATCGGGAATGAAACTCATTAACATTGAATGAGCGCAACGCTGATGAATGGCTTCGATATGTTAATGAAAATAGACTCGAGAGTTCGGTAAACTTTTAGACGCATTCGTGGCACGTACTGTAACGTGTAAATAAATGAATAACCGATGTTTAATGAACACACGATGAAAATTAATACTCACGTACTGGTAAAGAAGCATAAAGGACAAGGAACGAGATTAGAGTTGAAGAGCGCGAAGAACATGGTGTTAAATACGAAGCTTACAAGAATACAAGTTGTATTGTTTCTTTTTTATGGTTTCTAAATGGTTGTTGTGTAAGTATTGCAATTGTTTTAATTGCTTTTTCGAAGAATCATGATGGAAATGTTAAATTTGTCGAAATAAAAGGGGTTGATTATTATAGACGGATTATGAATCGTACATTTTTTAACATCTGCTATGTATATTTTTTAAATAGATATTAACGATTCAAATCAAATACCATTATAACTTTTTTAATCAAACAATATAAATAAACCATTCAATTTTTTTACGATACCTCCAAAAAGATCGTTACATTGCCAAAATCGCAATCTATTCATCGATTCAAATACAATTTCATTAATGAAAACGATTGTATCAGATCACTTAAAAAGTTTTCTTCGACATTTTTTCATGCAAAGTGTAATTCATGTGTAATTCATTATGTAATTCATACTCAAAATAATTTTGTGACTGTCATTACAAAACAAAAGCACTTTCACCATACTTATGAAAGATCCTTTATTATTTTCATAACCTTTTCCCTAACAATAGCTTGGCCTCGTCCCCTTAATCCCTGGCCCTAACAATAATTTCAACATCCATATTCAACCTGATATTACGAATCATATCGATTTAAAATAGCAACATTACCAAAATCAATTGAATACCAAAATCAATTATATTAATATAGTAAGTGCCAAAAAAACCAAAATTTGTTTTATGCCAGAAATACGTTCTAAACACCAACTTTCATGTTTTAAAATACAGTCGAAGTTCCCGAATCGGTTTTTGATAGTACAGTAGAATCTCGCTAATCCGGCACTTCAATAGACCGATACGTCCAATAATCCGGCACCCTCCACCCACGCCTCCCTCGCCCCTGTTTTCAAGTGAGAATAGTATAGTTAAAAATATCAAGTAAACGGAAACACAAGACTCTAGCTTTGAAAGATAAAATGGAAATTTTAAAGAAGTTAAATAGTGGAGAAAACACAAATAAATACATTATATTCTCTTTATGAAATGCTTTATTTTATTTATTATGAATTTTTCTCTGTAATCCAGTAATCCGAACATTCCAATAATCCGGCACCCTCTAGTTTGAATAGTGCCGAATTAGTGAGATTCTACTGTATAATATACCGACAGCGAATTTGTATCAATTATATGCACCACTGTGGAATTTTTTTGATAAAAACCGTTGTATATCGAAATTTTAAAAAAAGCATTTACGCCCTTATTTATGTCTGATTATCACATAGTTGATAAGACTTTCCCTGCAGTGTATAACTAATAGGATGATTCAAATATCAAGAAAAAAGTCGACCGTTTCGCCCGTTTCTAAAACAATCATCCTCCAGATTCTTGGACATCGATCCAATAAATTATTACGATCCCTTGTTGCTTTGCCACAATCGCAATACACACGTCCATCCGACTCGAAACGCCCGTCCATCCATTGGTAACTTCGCTCGTAAATCAAGAGACCAACAACGGACGTCGCCACCGCGGCTTACCGCTTTTGATCGCAGATAAAAACAGGCGTGCATAAAAATTGCACTTGCCGGTGGGTCTTGCCGATGCAAAATAAATGCAATCTCCCCTCTTCATCACGCCTCTCTATATGGGATCGAGGAGGGAATAGGAAATTTTTGCACGGTTGAAAATTTATGGTGTCGTTGTTCCGCGGCGGCTGCGTTTGATGTCCGATGCGATGAAAAGTGTGTTTTTCACCCGGAGATGTGCGCAAGACGAATGTTAATCGAATTTTGAATATGTCGGCTGATTTTGTATGTTGAGGGACGGATAGGCATGGTCAAGTTGCCTTAACGGCAGATGAACGACCTACAAAATTCGTCATCGCGACGGCCTTAGAAGGTGTCGTTGAATAATCAATGTGCTGTGTTCTAGCGAAGCGATGAATGCGCAAAGTATACGGGTGTTGAAATAAATAAAAAATGTTTATCGTATTTCCTTATGTGGGATGGATATTGTAATAGTGATACTATGGATTTCGCATGAGAGTGTTTTCTAACAAGTTGAATATAAAAATGCGTGTTTGAGATTAGTGTTCTATTATTAGATTTTATTATATGCGATTTTTTTTTTTTACTTTTATCAAAGTTGTATTAAAATTTCGAGATAAAAAAAAATTTATATCTCATATACTAGATTCATAAAAGAAACTATTATTTAAACTAATTACACATAAACATACAACTTAAAACTTACATAATGCGCAAAAAGACATACGAACAAACTCCAAGACTAGCAAAACACTAATAAATGAATAATGATCGGACAAAACACTCGAGTCTCACAAAGGAACAAAAAAACGATTGCATAAAACTGGCATCGTAAAATGCGCAACGTCCAGAAGCCGAGAACCGTTTATACGCAAAAAATAAACTAAAGCTTCCTCAAAACGAATCGGCCGAAAGCTCGAATTGAGCCATTCGCAATTATGAAATAACCGAGTTTTACATGCCGACTGAGCTTTCGTTGACTTTGGTGCTGTTACCTCATCTCGGGCCTAAGAGGATCGTAAGAATGCTATGGAAGAGAATCGATCGATTGTGAAATCGAAAAAATCGTATCGAAACGATTTTTCTATCATCGATCTTCATTAAGACGGACTTCGAACGCCACAAATAGAACGCGACACGTGCGCGATCAGTTTGACAGAAATAAACAAACTTTTTCAAAATATTTAATGAAATTTTCTTCTTATAAATACTGTTAATCTAAATCCTAAAAATTATATTTACAATAATGTGAATTTTATTTAAAAAAAAAACTCTAACATTCAAAGTGATTCATAAGTGCTAATTTAAGGTTACCTTCAATAATAAAAAAAATATACGCATTGAAAATGAGTCAGAACATTTTTGAAATTTTTGACCCGATTCGAATGCAAATATTGAAAATAAATTTGCATGCTTCGACAAATTGATACGATTCGAAAATACGCTGAACAAACAAAACTGTTGTCAATGTCTGCGCTTTCGACGCATCCAAAATATGCGCATTTCCAAAATGTCACATTAACGGCGAAAAGCGACCAATAAAAAGGAAATTCCTCGGAAAATTTGGGGGGCAGATCGAGTGGCAGTTAAAAAAAAAATCATCGGTTCTTCCTGAAGAAATTTACGATAATTGAAATTCTTGTTTTAGTGTAGGAGCAGATAGGAAAGACGAGTTGTCGTAAAAACGCATATTATGAATGCAACAACATTATAAACATAAGGAAACGAAAGCGAACGAACGTATAAATAAATGACGGAAAGCTAAATCGAGTATAAAAATTCTGTCGATGTTAACTGTTTTAGAACAGTCGTAAAAAAACGCATTTTAAAGGGTTAACGGAACGGAAGCGTTTGGCCTTTCCCCTGTTTCTACTGTTTTTTGAAATGTGTTCGGTGATAAAATTGCATCATTGATTATTATGGATGAGACATTAAAGGAATGACTTATGTGAATATTTTAACCTTTTGATTTGAAGTTGAAAATAAACAAGTCTTATTTACACATTGAGCTGAGGATGTGGTCTTGAATGTGTATATTTTCATTCTGAACATAATTTTGATATCAATATTTAAATAAAACCACCATTTTTCCGACTGCAAGAATACTATAAATTATTTAAATCTCAAGTCAAATATGTTATTGAATTCGATCATACAAAAGGTTGTAGATGTCTGAATTGAATTGAATTGATCTACAGAACACAATAGATGTTCGTACACAGTATGATTGATGAATTCGAAAGTGATGAATGAAATCGAAATTATATTACGGATTTTATTAACGGAACCAATGTACAAATATGAAATATGAACTCGTTTTCATTCAACGCTGAAGATTTTGCATACGTAAGATTATATCTGATCATCTGTAGATTTTCTTCTTTGCAATCGAACGATGACTTCATTAATGATGCATCATCAGTTGATGACCGATGATGTGTTAAAAACGTGCCAAATCTCAAAATATGAGTTTCAAGTCATGATGACAAATCGTCTTGTTTCAAATGTAGGAGTTTCTTAGTAACTTTACACGTTAGTAATCATTATGAACGAATCTAATTGTTAATTTAATTTCAATGATATACAATGGCCCAGCTTTGTTAAATATACCGCTTTGAAATTTATAAAGTTGGTGCAGCCAGTAGACTGTATTAAATTATTTCAATATATGTATAATAAATACTCTTCTGACGGTATTGCAAGGCCTTGTTCTACATCAGACGATATATCGACTGTAATATAACGACGATGATGACTTCTGAAATTATTTTCAGAACGGAAACAGTTTCAGAAGCGTCGATTTTACAAATCGAGTCGAGCGTGTAAAAATAAACTGAAATAGTAATGAAGTAAGCGGAATCGGAATGCTCAGTTAATGAAAGGAAGATGCAGTATACGATTCAATAACCGACGAAGTTTCCCAAACATCTCATCGTCCAATAGATTGTTTATCATTTTTATTTCCTTTTCGATGTTCAACGTGTGATTCTGTAGATTTGTTTGACCGTCTTCTGGGTAATTGTCTCTAATTATAGTGCCGGAAAAATCGTTGCGTCGCCCAATGTAATATTTCATCGATATCGATGAAGTTTTTATTATTTATGATTCTCGTTGAGTGTTGATTACTATTTTTTATAAAGATCCTATCTACGTTTATACATCAACACTGCGATAATTCAATAAGATATTACAACATGTAAGAATCCTCAATTACGACAATTCAGTTAAACCGTTTGTTTTGAGACAAATCAAATTAGAGATCTTTTGAAACATTTCATTGCGATGGAACACATCGTTCTCACCTCTTCGAACTTTTTTTTAATTTTCTACGGAAACAGACTTAAGGGAAAAGCGTTTGTCCGAGGACTGGAGACAGGAGGAAGGGCTTCAAGACGAAGACCAGACCCATCGTGGACAGACTTTATTTCGGGAAGTAAGAAGCCGAATCGCGTAGAATAAACAAAATTCGTTGTCGTCGCGGAACGGAAGAAGTGGGAGAGTGTTCCTCCTAGGTCTATTTCTGATCCGGCCCTGGACGAACGTTTGGAGCGGTTCGCACCTGTGTATATGAGCACAAAAATAAAATTGAGGGTGTCAGATAATACGTATCGTGTGTCGAAAGCTCGAGATCCACTTGTTGGAAGATTTTGGATTTCTTAAAAGCCGAATTTTAAAAGCGAAGTATTTTGGTAATGTGCGTGTCAAACGTTCTGAATTTAGGCCGGGGATCTAATTGGAAAATTGGTGGACACGATTCATTTTCATAATTTGACGTAAAACATGGGAAACAATTCGCCGGTTAAATCGAAACGATTACGTCATTTTTGGCACGTAAACATATTGCAAAATGTTCGAGGTTGTTGCGAAATACGACAGATGTCCTTTGTTTATTTATGTAAACACATATCGAATAAAAAAAAATAAACAAAACGAGTGAACGCTCTTAAGAAAAATCGAAAATAATGAATCTCGAAGAGTTTGTGAAACGTCGATCTTACCACAAATTGGCAAAATTTAAGTTTATGATATACGAATTAAAATAACCTTAGATTTTCACTAAACGAAAATAAAATATGTTAAACACGAGGCCGGTATCCTAGTTTGACCAGTTTCTCCACAAACGTATGAAATTGAACATGCGGAATTCATAATATTAAATTATGACCGTACAGCGTTTCGGTAATGTGAATAATAATTATAATTAAATACTTTATATACCCGAAGTAGAAAATATTCAACGAACGGGCAAACAACGCGATTCCCTACATTTAATTCGAATAAACAGTGGTATTTTTTCAATAAAAATGCACTTAACTATCGGATCGACCTTCGAGCAAAAAAGTCCATTCAGATTATAAAACAAGTTACGCCCAAAGCCACTAAAGAAACTGGTTTCATTATCTAATAAAACGTACCAATCTAGAACAAACTCGGCCAAACTTTATATGCGAAACCCCGGCCGAATCCGGCTCTACAAACTGGCCATCTTATAATTTGGCGAAAGAAGCCAAAAATCAATTTTCACCAGCTCGTTTCATAATCCGAGTTGTTTGATTAACCATTTAAGGTTCGCGGTCCCAAGGTGAGCCGATCGAGAATCAATTTTTTTTTTTATATGACACATACCGAATCTTCGAAAGTGGACAAGGTGACGAGTCACTCTTTCGTTTCGAAAACCGGAGCCGATTGAACGGTGACCCTTCCGTTGACCCGAGACAGTAAAGCTCGTTTTATATGTGAAAGCTATTCACTAAGTATATTTTAATTTAGAATCGTAAACCTTGACCTAGGCAGGGTCGAAGCATCCGTTGTTTTTTTCATGCTCGATATATAAATTTTATCTAAAATGACGGCTGTCGTTAATAATGATGAGGGTAATTGAATGGGCGTCAATTATTTTCATAGTTGACAGATCTTGTGCCTATCTAATCTCATTATGAATTAGTGTCCATTTAAGGACAAGTTCGATATTTAATTGGAAACTTTATTCGCGAGGCGTTGCAGTAGAATGAGTTCATACCGCAAAATAAATCTATAGTGTCGTTTCTAGGAAATTGTTAACTCGAGTCTTGTTTGACATAAATATTCAACAGTGGCAGATAGTTAATGTATGCAACTCAGACAACCATTTCGAATGCAACGTTTCGACTGCTCAACATAAAAAAAAAAAACTGGTATACCTACATAGATATTTTTATCATACATCCAAGTCCAAAAATCGATAGTCTTCAACCTTTTAACTCATAAAATACCTAATATTTTCAGATTTTTACCACACTTTGCAGTCTGAAATTCATTTTGGGACCGTTTTAACAAAACCGGTATGCTCCGGCATGACATAATCGGCAAACATATAACACACACACAAGACTCCGAAGGCAGTGTCAAGGATAGCCAGTGTGGATCGATAGATCGTCGCGAAGTCTCCAATTGCAAACGTCGAAACGCTGAAATCATCAGACGAGGTCTGATAAGAGTTCTATAGCCCTCAGTGGTGTAATTCGGAAAGGTTGTGTGGGTTTTTCGGTGAAGAAATCGATCAGAAATAAAATTTATGTAACGGCGATGGTTAAGAGAATCAATACTGTTAGATAGATAAGTCTTTTATAAACGTCGAAGTAATTTTCTTATAAGAAAAATGGTCGTACGGTATACGATCAATTTTATAATCAGATCATATAATTTATGCTCGCATTTGTTTAAATAATGTCTAAAGTTTTATGATTCCATCATAATTGACTAAATATGAAATTATGATTGATATCTAACAATTCGAACAAATATGCGGCATATTGAAGCAATCGATCAATTTAAAATAAACGTTCAACAAAACTATTATTAACATGACAAAACATCGCCGAACAATAACATTAGCCATCATTTTTTACACATTGAACAGCCCGAAGCCTGATCCGACCCTGATCTAAAGTTCGGATTCTGAACTGACATACAAGGTATTTACCAGAGTCGATTTTTCGAAAAAAGAACACAAAAAACTCGAAATATGCACGCTGTTTGATCAGGTTAGCGGTCTCGTTTCGCTCGCAACATCTGTGTACACCGGCCGGTTACGAAATAGTAAGACGTTACACAAAAATAAAACATATTTTCGTCTGTCCGAAATTCGGCAAATTCGAGTTTTTATAAGAAAAATTTACGAGCGATCCTCGAGACGTTGGAAGTTTTAAAATCGGTAGAAAAATTGCGACGCCTGCCAAATTCGCGCCACTTAGGAAACGATCGAATATGACGTGTGCTTGAAGAATTCGATTTATTCGATTCGGATGTTTTTTTTTCTAAATAGTTGTGATTTTTTCTGATAATCTTTTGTTAGTGATCATGTAATTTGAGACATATAATTGATATATTAGATTTTTGTGTGCATTTCAGATACTAGATATCAATCAATATTCACAATGCAGTAACTTAATAAATAAATAAAAAATCTAAATGTCAAAGTTTTAGATAGCTAACAAAAGGTCATATAATATGACATTTCACGTATAAAATGTTAATTTTTCCACATAGAATCTCTATGGAAAATTGTTTAGGAGCTAATTTCCTGTATTTGATCAAACTAGGAAAATCACACTAAATACGAGTTTTGAATGTTTGAAGGAACATGTGAATCGACATGACCATCCCGTTACGAGCACCCCTCGACTTTCAGAACAAAACGCGATGATTTACAACACATCTGAAGAAATTGACCGAAACAAAAAAAAAATACTGACGCTCAATTTCCGCACGTGTTCCTTTGCTGCAATTCAACAACATCCTTCCGAGAAAAATCAGACCGAAATTAGAAATTTGAAAGAGCGCACCGAACCTGACCTAACATGACCGTAATTTTGAATAATATTTTTTTTCACATCCTATTGTTTCAATGCTGACTGAATATAGTAATTATTAACGATGCATTAACTCGATTTTTTCATTGAAACATTTAACTTTATCCTATTTAAAAAAAAAAGTGAAAGGAATTGAAAAAATAAACGAGAATTTTCGCATGTTGCAGAATGTTGAGTCGTTAGCTTTATCTCTATAATGCACTTTACTCAAAATATTAATTAAGATTTAACGAGTACACAATTTTATATCAAATATTATTACATTTTCATTTTTAATACTATTTAAATATAATCAATGAAAAAAATTGTTTCTTTAAAGACTTATCGAATCAAAAATCGAATGAAAATGATTCAATTTCAAATCGGAATCGATCCAACGATTTTCGATCACGATTCGGCTATTAATCAATTATTTCACGACAAACAAAATTCACGTAATCGACAAAAGCGTCCTCGATCGATCAGTAATCGTACAAAAACGTGAAAGCGTTTCGCAAAAAGTACATAAAATAAAAAAAAGATCGAGGATTTCGCAACGTACAGCACATGGCCGTCCGACTGACGTTCGCATATCCAAAAATGGTCAAGTCGTTCGAGAGAACGACTCTTTTCTATTTTATACACACGAACGAACACACGTACTGTGCATTATCTCACGAGTGCATTATTGCATTGCGTTTTTTTTTTTAATCTGTCGTTGCAGATTGAATCGTTGCCGAAATCGCGAAGACGAAGCTCGCGAGGAATCGGCCAATTTTCTGGCCATTTCGTTCACGATTGTCTTATATGTCATTACGTGTGGGCGTATAGACGTGAGTAAACTCTGAAATGGAAATTTTAAATGTCAATCGTTTTATGTTGACGATGTATGGAACATGTGGTCGGAAATAATCGTATAGGTTCGTATAGATTTTACGATAAGTTTGAATGATTAGTTCAAAATGAGATCGAATTGAATAATTTTTTGAATGAATGAATTTTTCGAACGGATCAAATAATCTTATATAATAATTGAAAATATCATTAAATATAGTATTGAGTGTTCAGATTTTTAAAATGTCAAAGGAGATTACTGACAAAAAATTAATAAGTAATGTTATCGTGGAATAAGAACTAATTCTAAGCACCGCAAACGACTATTTTTTCGTTTTTTTTATAATATCATTAAACACTATTAAAAACAGCATAAAATGAAATAAAATATTAAAGTTACGTTAATGAAGCTCTAGTATTGAATTAGAATAAAATACTTTTTTTTAGATAAATTATTATTTTTCTTCAATCCATAATCTATTGTTCCAAATAGATAAAATTTCACCACATGTACATATACATGTCCGTTTTCTTATACTTTTAAATTAATCAAATTAAGATAATTTTCCTATTAAGATTTCAATAACGAGGACGTCTAGACAATAATAATAAAATGAAAAATAAATGCAATTTATACATAAAATTTTCAATTGGGAACAAAATCAAGAAGACGACGTCAACAACCATCTTGGCACTGGCGCAACCAACAAAATCAAAACGAAAACTATACAAATCAGACAAACAAACTTCGACGAAAATGTTGAGAACAACAAACGTCCAACAAACACCCCGGGTGCATCGCACATGTTATCAACATGTGTCCGGGACGAATGGCGGACGACAAAAGCAGGTATCCCCCAACATGCGAACGGAAGGCCACAATAATAACTGCTCGGGAACGATCCGTGGTGTACAAAAATAAGAAATGCATTTCGTATTCCAGCCCGCGGACGAACATCCGCTTCGATGATGAAGCCGGCTGATCTGCCATCGTCATCGTCGTCGTCATTGGGTTGTGTTGTGTTGTTGAGTCGGGTTTTGGAAATGGCGATGATTTCAGAGTCGTTCTACGAAGCGTTGGAGAAATTTTTGAATCGTTCCGTAAAAGTTCGATATCAATTTTCAAATTGTCGTCAAATGTTATTCGGTGAAGATAACGTTTGAATAATTAGAAATATTTTTTTTTATGTATATTCCTGTGAAGCCCAAACGAACGATTCTTATCATTTTTATTTGATTATATTAAAAATTATTTACTTTACCTTTTCTTGGTATTTTGATGAATATGTTATTTCTTGTCAAATTTTATCATTACATGAGCAATCGCTAAACTTGACCTCGCAAGTTAATGTAAACCTCAAATTCAATATGAAGACACTCGATAACGTTTTCTTCATAGTCTAATTTTGAAAATTGCACGTAATGATAATTTATTCAATGTAAAATTTTTATCATGATATATGCACATTCAGCATCCCGTCAAACTCGTTCTTAATTGACTTTGATTTATCCCATACATAATAATTATAATATTTGTGATAAACGCACAACACATTAACACATTCGGAATCCATTAATGTTTTTCGAATGTCAATCATCGACGCCTTTCATCATTATTGAATCAACATGATCAGGTGTGGTTGGCGAAAAAATAATTATTAAAAACTGTACTTTGGATGCCGTAAAGAAAAAAAGACGGTTTTGAACTCTCGCCTGACAATCAGATAATATTGAATATGACGTAATTGACTTTAATTAGAAATGTATAATATATTTTCGACCGCAATAACATTTCAGTTGGAGTTTTATCGATTCTCATGCAAAATTGTATATTGCAACAAAAAAGGGAAAAAAGTAAATGGTCAGAATTTTAATCATGTTTTGGACAGAATTTTAATCAAAAACGGTCAGAATAAAATGATAAATTGTCAGAATAAAATAATAAATGGTCAGAATTTAATAACGAAACGGTCAGAATAGGTTATGTTAGGTTTGGGTTTTTAATATTATTCTGACCATTTAATATTTATTCTGACCTTTTTGATTAAAATTCTGACCAAAACATGATTAAAATTCTGACCAATGTCAAATAAATTCTGATACATGGGATAAAAATTCTGATCAAAATCGTATTTAAATTCTGACCATTTAAATAGTAGCCTTTAAAAAAATAGTTTAATTGGACCAAAACGATTTTTTGACGGAATTAGGCTAGTGTTTATAATGATTTTTTTTTTTAAATATACTGGTTCTTGCTCAATTCGAGCCATATTCTTAAAATCAGTTATTAATCAAATAGAGATTTTAACCGTTATTTATTTGAGGTTATTTAACAAAAAAAAATTCAAAAAGGTCTCCTAAGTCTCCTTGAGACTTGTTCAAAAATTTCAAATGTTTCAAAAAGACTTCAAACATGATGCTTTTATTACCCTAATTTCAAAAAGAAGATTAAATTTCCGAAATTAGTCAAATAATATAATCTGTATTCATGATCGTATAATGCTAACTTAATTTCCATACATCAGAGGAATTTTATCGGATTACACGCCAAGAACGTTTCAGAACCGTTTGCGTATTCATCGAAAATTTCCCACACGGCCACACGAAATTAGTCGGAACAATGACAGAAGGCCTCGGAGTCCCGATGACAGTGACGATATTCGACATCCAACGAAAAATCGTAATGAATATTACAGGGCGGTGGGAAACTTTGTCGTCGTCTCCAGTCTTTTGTCGGCCCTTCAATTATTCAACGGCGTATGGTGGTGGAAACTTTTAACGATTTAAAGTTGAAAAGCGCCATATCATTTAATAATAATTTCGGTGCGCGTTTAATAGTCAAAGTACACATTGAATAACTTGTCGTTTCCTCCGCGAGTTTTATTGGAGGCTGTATTTTTAATTTTAATTTTTCTTTCTTTTGTCCGCAAAATTAAAGAAGTGAACGTTAAAAGTTTCCGAAGGCGATTTCCTTTGGCAGATGGGTGAAGTTGCGCTCGAGTCTGAAGATTTTTATGATGTATAATATATAGTTTAATTTTTTGGTGTTATTATACTTTCGTTTGATTGTAGGTTACTTTGTATTATCCATTTAATATTCTATTCTAGTTAATCATTAAGTAATTGTATCAATTATATATATTTTTTTAAATTCTATTACGAAATTACATAATGAAAAGAAATATTATCCAACATTATCTTTCCACTGAAATACAAGTACATAATTTATTGATAAACCACTCAAAATTTTCACTGCAGTAGTATCGTTCTATCAAAATTCAAGCATTTAATCATTCATTATAAAGTAATTCCTCATATCCCACCGACTCGATCAAAATTCGTCTATTCGCTATCACTTTAATAAAAAAATCTTCACAATAATTGAAAATGACTGAAAAAAGCGTCGCTCGCGATGAATACTCTGTGAAAATATCGATTTTCCTCTCACATTGCAATTTTTCACCCCAGCAAGATAGGGAATATTTTTTTATCATGTACGACGTACAAAAATTGACAAATGTGCATTATGAACGGTACAGATGTATTTCGGAGACTGTGAATATTTTACGTGTGCCATGAACGTGCGTGTTTCTAAATGTAACGGTCCATTAGCTTCAGCATTGCGAAAAATATATAGGTTACTACGGTGACCAGTGGCGTACCCATGGGAATGGACCCTAGGAATGTTCGTCAATTTATTATAACTGATTGACATGAAAATATATAAATTTTATCATCATTGGCTAAAATACAATAGGAAATGAGAACATAAGTCGTATATATGCCGAAAATATTAGA
>JAOXNN020000055.1:6114391-6131302 GCA_028571205.2 Hydropsyche betteni | reverse complement strand
TAATATAAATTCTGACAAACCCAGTTAAAATTCTGACCATTCATTATTTATTCTGACCTTTTTGATTAAAATTCTAATCAAAATTTTCTGACCAAAACATGATTAAAATTCTGACCAATGTCAAATAAATTCTGGTAAATGGAATAAAAATTCTGATCAAAATCGTATTTAAATTCTGACCATTTAAATAGTAGCCTATAAAAAAACGCTATCGAAGTCGCCGGTTTTCATTGTCGAAGTCAAGCGACACATGATCTAGTCAGCATGTGAATGTAAAATCATTTAGCAAAAGAGGATTTCGCTATTCAACATTTCGAATATAATATTACGTAAAAAATTCCAAACTTACACTGCAGTTTTCATATTTTCATAAAGCAGGCTCTTTTCCTTTTAATATAGTTATTAAACGGAAAAGTTACGACATAAAATTTTTAGATTTGAATGAAATTTGGTACGGTGATATAGACTTTAGGCTAAAGACTAGCTTTTACAAAAGCTAAATTCCAAAATTTAAATTTAATATTCCAAAATCGCCAATTTCGAAATGATCGCGTTCAAAGCATTTTCACGATTGTACACTGGAACATTTTCCAATACAACATTCAATAAGATGGTCCCGAAGATTTCATTTCGAAAAGACAATTTCGATTACTTAACTTTTAAAAAAATACATACAGGATCATAAATTTTTCGTTTAACCTCAAGCGCAAAAATATCTAATCTCGGCAATCACACACGAAAACAATCAATCAAGAATCTCACCATGATTGTCCACCCTCGGTATGAGCAGCCACTGTGAACCCGAACATGGCGGGAGTTTCCACCGGTGCACCATGTCTCGTGTAGTGCTCCGTGTCCAAGTTGAAAGCCTCGATGTCCGAGCACAAAAATAAAGTCGTCAACACAACGATGAATCGGTGGTCCGTCTTCGGTGTGGCCATGGCTGCCGTCGTCGTCTCCGGGACGAAGAAGGACACTCAGCGATTCAAACGTTCGAGGGTTCGCATCGGAAACTCGATTCACTCGCGCACGATAGCTCCATGTGTTTTCTTCAAAACATGGGAAAACTGCAAGGAAAATTTTTGGGGCGAATTACATTTTGGATTGTATTTTTTTTTGTAAGTTAAGAAATTTTTTATTGATTGGTGAAAACGAAAAATATTTGAAAATTTTCTTTGTATGGAAATCAATAAATATTCGAGCCGTTGTTTTTGAAAATGCAGTAAACGTATAATGTCCCCTATATCGTTCAAATGCATTAAAATTCAAATTTTGAAAATTTTTTTTAAATGAATTTGAAACAAGCAGTTAACACGTAAAAATGTCAAAAAAATAAAATAAAATTTAAAAACCTAAGCCCCCTATAACGTGAAATCTATCTTGACGTTATAAGGGAAGTTTAATGCAGTATAAAATATTTTTTGGAAAAAATGAGTTAATGTGTTTTTTTTGTTTAGATTTTTATCTAATCAAAATTAATATAAACTCATTTTTATGAAAAATAAACTTATATCACTTTCAAAAACAACAAATATTTATGAATCGTTTATAGAATTAATAAAACTTGTTTTAAGAAGCAACAAAACGGATATTTCGTAAATGCTCAAATTATGCAATTCGCTGAATATAATTCGCACGAAAAAATCTTGCAAACGCCACTACTAAATTTATCCAATTGATTCTAAACACTTTGCACTGTCTAAGCACACTCGAAAATAAAAATAAAAAATAAAACACGCCAATTTTCATAAATAGAAAAACGACCGAAACGGCAAACACACCGTGCAAATTTATTCGCGGTGATAAAACGGATATTTATATTTGAAAAAAAAACGCACGACGAACTTTCCCGAAAACTATACTAAAATCTTCACGACATTATCGAAATCATTTCGTATTAATATCTAGCACGTGTCATATTAAAATTTGTCGTAATTACACAAAGTTAGAGCGAGGTGCCGAGAACGACCGCCGCCTACGGAGGATTGTATGCGACTGACGTCGGCGTCTTCGTTTGGAAAACTGGCGCTGGTTTTCCTCGACGATTGTGCAGTTTTCTGCATCATCAGGACCGGTTGGAGGTTCGGGAGGGTCTCTGTGGTTGGATGGGTTTGTTATGTGAGGAATTTGGGCTCAGATTTGGAATGGAGTTGGGAAAAATGGTCGCGTTTCGATTGGGTGATTCCGTTTTCGATGAGGTAGTTGTTCTAGGTCTTTTGGTTGTTGTATTAAAGTTGTGATGAAATTGAAATTGTTATGAAATTTAGATTTTGTTAATATTGCGTAAGAAAGGATTTTTTTTTTATTTGGTTAGATTTTATTTGATGTTGAGTGTCAGAAATATTGAATGATTTTTGGTGGAATTTTATTGGTTTTTAATGATTTTTTAATTTCTAATAATATTTTAGTCAATAGCCAATTGTGAATAAATTAATTTATGTTAAAAAAATCCTGGTTAAAAATGTTTTCGTACAAATTCATATTCATAAATTATTTCGATGATATTAATGTTGCTAATAATGTTATTTGAATAATAAAATCAGTTTAAAATCATTTAATCAGTTAAAAAATTCATTTAAAAAAAATATTATTTCAAAATAATTAAAATAATATGAAATCGATATCCTAAATAGTTTCAAACAAATAAAATGCGCAATGTTTCGGTATATTCAGTAAGTAAAATGTAGAAAAATAAAATAAAAATTTTTGCTGTGTGATTTATATTTAAGTTGAAAAAGCGTGTGCTTAGACCAAACACTGACAGTCTGTCGCCGGTTGACAGCCGTGCTTCGGAATGGGGCGCGCCCCCTTTGAAATTCCTGTTTCATGGCCTCGATCACTTAAACACTACAAAAAGTCACATTTTAGAATTTTAAGTAATTGATGGAATAATATTTATATAGTTTGATACTAGTACTTAAACATATTAGACTAGCGCCGGTTCACTAATCGTCAAAGGTGATAATGAGATTGTACGTTTTCATGAAATTACCTATGTAATTTGAACTCTGCAAAATGACGATTTTGGATGGAACGGCGACTTATTTATAATTGTATAGATCCAAATATTTAATTCATGGCGTTGAAAATCAACGAGAGGGTGCTATGTGGAATCGCAACCTCCGTAAGCCCCGTCGACCATGAAGGTTGGCTCAGCAAAAAGGAGTCCAATAAAGGATTCGTGAAACGCTGGTTCGTTTTGAAAGGGAATCTGCTTTTTTATTTTGATAAGAAAGGCGATCGTGAACCTATTGGAGTTATAATTCTTGTTGGCTGTAGAGTCGGTTAGTGTTTTGATTGATTGCATAACTTTTGTGCTTTAAGTGTATTTTTAATCGTGTTGTATTTAATTTGTAGAACTAGATGACAATGACAAATTGTATACATTCAAAATTGTTTTTCACGGTATGCAAGAAAAAGCATACGTATTTGGTGCAGATAGTCAAGATTCCATGGAGTTATGGATGAAAGCTTTAGCATGTGCTGGATTCGACTATATGAAATTAATGGTTGCTGACTTACAAAGACAAATTGACGAAATCGAAGGTAATTTACAACATAAACATAATTTCAAATTGAAGGTTTTATTTGATTCTTAATATTTTTAGAAACTGCACCGCAAAATAATCTTGGCGATGCTCCGAAAGCGCCTCCTAGAGAACAAAGATACAACCCATTCAACAAAATTCAAGACGCAGGAACATCAAGACAGATCAATGACTGTGTGTATTTTTTTTTTATTGTTTCAATAGTAGTAACAATACTGTTAATCAGCTTCTTTTAATTTTAGCGAGGTCAGAGGGCCCTCCAAAAACGACGATAACATTCCACGAGATTCATACGATGTTTGGTCGCCAAATATTAAAAGATCGTGAAGAATGGATTAAGAAAAAAAAAGAAGAGGCTGATGCAGATGAACCTTTGATCCAATTTTAGTATTGATATTTCTCATATTAGTAAATGTCGTTGACATCTATGTACTAATACAAAACAACAAATATACATGTAAATTTATGTATTATGTACGAAGTTTATCAGTTTTTTTCGTAATTTTTATTTTCCCACTAGAAAGGATTGAAAATATGACCTTTTCGGTTATTTCCTGTGTGACTAAATGCTTTGAAAATGATGTTCATAATAAAAAAATTATACTTGACTTTTGTGATTTGTATTATAGACGCAAGTGAAATATTACCATATTTAATTTTTTTCACTTGTTTATTTTACAAAAAACCACAATTTAGAGTTAAATGACAATGATCATGAGAGAACACCACGACTTGTCAACGACAAAAAAATCAAAATGGTTTTTACTTTTTTGTCCTTAAAAGTATTCGTCTAATACAAAATATTATTGTGTAACACTGATAGTACACTAACAAAATTTTTAGATATTGATAAACCCATATTTACAACTTTTAAACATTCCCACTTGTATTCACCTTAGTTTGATTTAAATAAAAGTCCACGATAGGAAAATAATGTTATCCATGTGTGCTTCGTAAATAAACAGTTTCCAGTTTGTTGAAAATTTTTACTAGAAACTTTCTTGCCCTATTTTCAAAATGATTACTTATAATTTTACAAAATATAAAAATACTCATTACAATCAATAATTGTATTCTATACATATTTATTTAAGAATTACCACCGAAAAGCACTCTCAGAATATTAGAATAACAACGATGTAACCAACTTAAATGTGTGTAAATAATTATTCAAAGCTAATATTTTCGAAGTCCTTCAAGTCCTATATTTATTTCATATTTAAATTTCAATATGTGCCTCCATACAAAAGCCTAATTTTTAATAATGAATCAGTCAATTTCAATATTTTTGAAAAGAATAAACGCATCCGCTCTCACTGAAACTATATTTGGACTTATGTATTTTCGAAAATTTCTAGATAACTGTTAGAAGATGTAGCATAGGGGCCATAAAACTGTCTCTGGAATATTTGCAAAATTATATGTAATATATAAGGTTTTTATGCACCATTTTGAAATAAATTATTTTATTTATTTACACTTGACTTCTTTTCTTACCTAAAAAAAAAATGAAACACCAGGTAAATATGTAATATTTTTTTATTCGTAAATTACCTATGTAAAATTATTTATAAAGTTATATTAATATCAGTATTTAAATGATTTCTAATGATTGCTCTAGCTACAACTTTGTGTTGTCTGTACTGTGTGAACTATTTACAAATTCCCAATTCCCTAAAATTGACAATTTCTATAACAAAAACAATATTTTATATTTAATTTACACAATATGTACAAAAAAAAAACAATGGAGTCTAGATACAGTGTCGAGTTAATTTTAAGAGTAATTATGTTACAGACACACGCACAACCGCTCAATTATATACTTTCGTTCACGCACTGACAACTAACTCTTCAAATACATATTTTATATACAGACACCCGACATTTCGAAACTAAGCTGCGGTCCGCCGCGGACGATTCGGCAACGGAGGACCCCACAGATTGCACACAGAGATGGGGGCTCAGGTTACACAACACAATAATTACATTTGGCCCCGGCTTCGCGTTCAAAATATAAAATTAAAATCTGTACCTAATCAATTCATATATAAATATACGTACAATCGATTCTTAATTAGATATTAAAAAGGTGATAAAAAACATATGTATATATATTCCAATTGGGAAAACGAAATAGGATCGTTACAAAAATAATAGCGGGGAATTAATTATCGTAATGAATTATGCAGAAATAGTTTGTACAAGTACGCATTTTTGAATTTTTTTCGGATGATATTAATTAACGACGCGGAATAAACAATCGTCAGGCAATGTCCGTGATATATTATTTGAAAAGAATGTGTTTATTAATTTATATCACACAGCCTAAGAGAAAAATCAAAGGTTTGATTCGAAAAAATTACCACATAGCCCGTAAACATTTCAACAGTTAAAAACGGAACGAGTTCAACTTTTTAATTATAATAAATATAGTAAGTAAATTCTATTTCGCTATTGAATAAAAATGTACCTATATTTTTTTATATAGACTATATATGTCGGCAGAACATTTGGCAATAAGTAAGGCAGATTTGCACATCATTATTATTGCTTTCAAATAAATCAATTATGCACATTCATAATCGGAAAGTCACTCAAGTAGTTGAAAAGTAAAGAGAATGCAACCCAATAGAACGTCATGATTAGCGGGAAATGAAATTTGGGACTTATCGTTTTCGTACTGGTGGTATAATAGGCAAAAGTTAAAAATTTATAAAAATTCTAAACATACAAATATAATGTAGTAAAAATTAAGTCAAGCCCTTCGATAAACTAAATAGCTAATCATAATAGTATATCATTCTTTAAAAATCAATGATGGAATCGACTTACAGTGATTTGTTAATAAAATGCATACATTTTTAGTTAATTAAATATTGCGAAAATAAACAAATTTACAATAATAAATATCTGCAAATAAATAATCTTTCTTACAAATATATTAATGGATAGAAAAAATAAATTAAGTCATTATTTTCGTTACAAAAAAAAAAATTGGCGAGATTAGTTTCAATATTTAAATATATCAAATTTTCTAATTTACAATATGTAAAATGCCACAATTAAGTAGCGCAACCAGCAAATATTTATAATCTTCAACAAACGAAAATAAATAATATTGCTTAACGTTGAATACATATGCAAAATTTTAGCATATCATAGGGGACAAACGGAGATAAGTTTACAATTTTCAATCATGTATCGCATACAATACATGCAATAGAACAAAGGCCAAATCACAAAGCATGATCGCACTATTCAATAAAATAAATCCGTAATTAATGCATATATTTTTCGATACAAGTATGAATTATTTGTATGTCAACAAAGTATTGTTTTTCTTATACATAAATGTATTTCATTAAAACGGATATATTAATACTTTTAAATATCTTACGTTGGTAATTCATCACCTTAGTTTTGATCATAATAAAATCACAGTTCTCTCCAATATTTTGTTGATTATGATTTTTCTGTTAGATACCAGAATCATAATTCATCAACAGAATTGAATGTTAGTTTCGACAGGTTGTATTATTTCGTAAAACAAAAAAGAGCATATATATATAATTAAAATTTAAGTAAATCTTTGGAATGCATGATGTCCACAATAATGCATTAATTAAAATAAAAAATAAATATATGTAATGATTAAATTGAAATTTTTCTCAGTAAAATAACAAAACCTTGATTTGCAGTGCAAAAATCCCGTACATTTCATTTTCGATTAACGAAAAAATTATGCATGTTTAAAATTCCAAGCAAATTATTGAGAGAGTAACAAATTTTTAAATATTTAAGCTATAAAACATAAATAACGGTATTTTTCAAAATGTGTATATGCAAAATTTCAAATTCCAAAAGAAGGAATGTTTTATCAATTATTATATTATGTTTTTTGAGCATGATATTACCCAGATCTTTGAAAGTTTGTATGAGATAAGTATAATAGCTTAAATCACGGACTGAAAAAATTTCAAAGCTTTTTTATTCAAAACCTTAAACAAACATACTAAAAATGAAATAATATAAAGGTTTTCCAATAAATCTCTAAGTTTAATTTCAACAGCAACATGATAATTAAATATAAAAATTGCTATGATTTAAACTTAATTATTAGAAATTTTACTTACAGAACTCAGTGGCTTTTGGTAAAACACTGAGAAGACACATTTCAAAGTAATTCAGATCTTTAGATTACATAATTTGCACATGAATAGCTCAATACATATATTAAAACATATATTCTGAAATGGTAAAACCGAAAAATATAAAATAAAATCATTTATATGTTAGCGAAAGAAAACTGAATTGTAGATATGCATTTCAAAAATATGAATCAATTTCACGTCATATAACATCATTAGTTCTGAATGAAAAACAATTATTTTTCTATTCACACATACAGACACTATTTAAACAAAGATAACTGTGATAAACATGTATCATCAATTCATCAGCATCATTGAATTGAACAAATCACTTGAATGTACTAGTTCATATGTATAAAATCAATCAATTTTTATATCGGTGGTCCCTCGGAGTTCTTACATAATCATAGAAACTATTTAAAATGTCAATAAAATTACAAATGATCATAGCGAACCTTAATGTAGTTTGTGAATAAATATGATGAAAATCAAAGTTACGTTTCAGGACCATTAAAATAAAATTGTATGATTGTTCAACGAAAATTTCAAAACTGAGATTCACATTTGAGAAAGTTTTATAGTGTAAAAATAATTTAGTGAAAAGTATAATCACATGGTCTTAAAAGAAATTAATTCATCTTAAACTGTATTTGTAAAATTACTGTATAAGTTCAGACATACGCTAGTAACATGATGCATGATGAGAAATTCAATCTTAGAAAAACTTTTTATGAACATATTCAACCATATTTGATTGATATGAAAATTATTTGAAGTCACGCAAGTGTATTTTGTCATAATTAATACATCCTGTGAAATCGAAATAATTTTTTCATTTGAATATGTAATAATTAAAAACAATCGAATTTTAAGGAATGATGAGACTAGACTAGAGCGGAAGTGAGATGGTAAAGCTGCATTAGCACTTGAACATGCAAAGGCAAACACGATAAACGATCTTGCGTATTGCAATCCAAAGCCAACCACGACAGAGCGTTGTAACCTTCCAATACATATCTGTGGAAAAATATTCACACACATTAACATCAAAAAAGAAAGCAAAAAATACGAAAATATCAGAGATATATTTACCTAAGTACATCTGTGGTATAATGTGAATCTAGAGGATGCTGTGGTGAGCTGGGAGGAGGCTGTTGTAAAATATCGTCACTTGTTTGTTGAACAGCTGGTGAATGTAAATGCAGAGCATTTTTCAAGAAAGCGGGACAAGCAGGAGCAGCATGAGGACAAGCTGCCCACCACCATCTCGGCATTCTGCCTAATGGTGCAGTACTAACAAGGTAACCTAAAGCCAACGGCTGTTGTAATAATGCTCCGACTTCTTCCCAAACACAGCTGCCACCACACTATAAATAACAAGAAACAATGTAGTTAAACAGATATAAAATATTATTGATTATTCTTAATATGTAATATAGATGATATCAAATAGCTTACCCTTGTGTTACCATCATCTGAAAGTGACGAATGACGTCCATGCGTCGCAGCGGGACGACTCGGTGAACCTGGACGTGATGCACCATCTTCTCTTTTCGGACTGTTGTTAGGACTTTGTACTGGTTCCCAATCTTTGAAAATTTCGTTAAAATTCATATTATCTATGCCATCAGCCATGTCATCATTAAGCGCTGAAAACAGTTCGTCATCTCCTAATTCAGGTCCACTAATATGTTGTTCTTGAAAGGCTGTTTGTGAAGACTGAAATAATAAAATTACAGTCACGAAAATGCATATTATCAATTTAAATCTAGTATAAAAATAATTTTTAATTACTTGAGTAGTTGCACTAGTAGGAAAAACTAATATGTGAGTACAAGTAACATCTTGTGGAGTGCTAAGTTGACTGTTGACAGCTGCTTGACTAAACCGTTCATCAGGAGTGAATTGATCAGCCATGAGTCGCAAAGCTGAATCAGGTTCCGTAGATACTAGGCAAGCGCTTAAAATGCACGGTGCTCCTCCAGGATATAAAAGTCCACAACTAGCACAAACATCTCGCAATTGAGTTGACGCTTTCAATAAATTTTTGCGTGACAATAACCAGCTCCAACCTAAATTAATACGTTTAATTTTAAAAATAGAGATAGACCTTCAGCTGTGTTTATTTTAAATAAGTAAAATGACGTGAATATAATACCTTTCAATTCACCATGTCCAATTCTTCCAATTCGGCCAACGACAAGTCTCCATGGTTGTACAGATTGACTCATAACACCCAAAGTGAAATCCATCAATTTAGTTAGTCCGAGACGTCTAGCTGGTGGGGCACGCCTTCGTCGTGATCTACCAGGGACATCTACGTTAATAGTACAAGTTTCTAAAATTTCTCCACGACCATCTGTTGCAGCTGCTAATAACCAACTTTGGTCAGCAGATAAACAGTAAGACAGGTATAGAACTGAACAAGGTTCCGGTGCTGCTTGTCCAAAAGTCTCCGCGATATCTTTTAATGGCCTAGGCGGAGCTAGCACGAATGGTGGTGCATACAATCTGTATGGCATTCGATTCTTCTCCTAAAAAATATATTTTTAAAATAAATTTTGAACTTGAAGAAAAATTAAGCATTACCAAATTGTTACATACATCTTTATTTTTAAGGAATAGATCAGCGTTAGCAGCAGTACCGAAACCTGTAAGAGACTTATGATTTATTGTATGTACAAGTTGTCGTCTGCACTGCGAAAATACACTTAATGCTAAAGAACGGAGATGTGCAGATCGTCGTACACCTCTCAAGCACATTGTTCCTGTTCCAGCGGCTGCACCAATATCAGATAAACTTTCAGCAGATATCATCTAAAAGTACAAGTAAATTTGTAAATACTTTAGAAACTCCAGTTAAAAGAAAGATATGAACAATACTAACTTGAACTGTAACATTAGGTCTAATATGTTCAGGTAAAACTTGTAATAATGATACAGCAGCGCGTAGCATGGCAAGACAAGCGATACGGCGATCTCCTGCCACACACGGTTCAATCAGGTACACAACTATGCAAGGGGCGCTACCCTCATCATCTTCATTAACTGAATTTTCACTAATACATGACCCAACAGGTGTGTTAGCATTGGAGTTTGAGTTACTATTTTCCGCTTCTAATATTAAGAATTAATCATATAATAAATGAAAATATTTAGATCTATGAAATTATGAAATAAATAGAAAGTATCTAACCAAGATCGTTATGTTGTGCTGTAGGTGTAGGAGGATGATCAGGCGTAGAAGGAGGCGCCATCGGTGAAGGCGCAGGTCTTTCAGTGGGTGTAGCCGGAGGAGGAGATCGAGCTCCTCCAGTACCTTCTCCGTTGAGTAATGTACGATCGAGCTGTACATTACTCAAGGCTGGAGCTAGCACTCCACGACATATCTAATACGGAACATTGTTTATAATATATATCAAATCAAACAAAAATAAAATAGGAAATAAAAAACTCACTTGTGAATACGATTTAAGTATTTCAGTAGAAGCATTTTCAGGTAAAGCACGGAACCATTCGTCGAGGGGTTCAGTGCGAGAACCACAAGGAACTCTATAAATACCATCTTTAGAAATTCGTGCAACAGGTGCATGCCGACCCAAACGACATTGTTCATATGCAGCAGAAAGATCACGAAAGAAGGCTTGCACTTTTGTTATTAAAACGTTACTATCCGGCACTAACACAATATAACCGACATCACGAGAGTACGAATAAGGTTCTAGCATTAATTTATCCCAATGGTGTATCGCATGAGGAGATAAAGAAACCCAGTCACGATCATGACCAACGAGTAAGGTAGGAACTGGTTGAGGTTCACAGAGATCCTCTGTTCCTCTACCAGCAAGTCGATGAAATTGTCTCCATGTGAGAGGTCCAGCGACGGCATCCCACATGCGAGTACTGCATTTCTTCTGTATAGCGTCTTGTAAAAGTGGTTGCAGACGTCTCATAACTCTCACAACATCACGGCCACAAGTGGGAGCGGGAGCTCTAAGGAAAGGCCAACTGTGCACCGCCGGAGCGGAGCGCCCTGCTGCAGCTTCTAACGCTAAAGCTGCTGTTTCTCCACAATCTGTATACTCCAATAAATGAATTTGAGGTTCAGGAGTATTTCTCTCTGATGCTTCAGACGCTGCTAAGTGTAGAGAACTCGCAACATTCCCGAGTACACCGCATTGTTCTCTTACTAATTCAACAATCGCAGCAGTACAGCTTTTGTTTGTATCACAAAATACAGGACCTTCTTTTTTATATTCAGCTGGATCTTCTGCGACACCTACGTATAACAATATTTATCAATAAAAATGCAATATTGAAAAATTAATAATAAGTAAATAGATTTCATACCAGTAATTTCTATTTCATCTTCATAGAATAATCCAGCTCTATGTGCTAATCTTCTGTTTACAACTGCACTAAAACCACAACTGCAACGGATAGGCTCTTCTTCCATCAGACCATTAGCACTAAGGGCAGGTATGGGAGAAGGAACTCCTATACTATCGGGAGATCCTGGAGAACCTGCTCCACCAGACAAATAAACACCAGAATCTGCACCCCGAATATTACCAACAACCTATGCAAGAAAATACTATTAGTATTTTAATTCAATAATATAATTTGATTAGTAAATAAAACGGTCAACGTCATTTACCTTGGAACCTGCATTGCAAACGCACATAGTACAACTGTCAAAGTTATGGTCTCTGAAAATGTTAAATGCAGTGTCTGCAAGAAGAAGGTTTAATAATAAAGCACAAGCCGGTGCAGAAGGTGGTGCACTGGATGCTGGTGATGGAGTTGGTGCTAATGGTGGTGGTGGAGCACTTCCTATTCCTGACACTCCTCCGACAGAAGCAGGTTGTGAAATTGTACCGACACTAAAGAAAAAAAAAATGTTAAGTTTCAAATAGATAAATTTGAAAAATACATTGATGAATGCACAATTCTATACCTATGAAGATTAGATAAATGATGGGGAGTACGGGATGCTGGAGGCCTTTGCGGAGCACGAGTTTCAGATGCAGTAGACTGTTGTTGCCATGATGGCCGATATATGCAATGAGGTGGAGGCACAGTGCTACATAAACCTGATAATGCAGCATATTTTGATGATCCTACATATTTACAAATTGTGGGAGGCTTAAACACATAAGACCAATCCTGCAAGCAAAATGATTCATATTAGTCAAAAGTTTGTGGTAAATTTAACGTTCATTATTAAATATATTTTTCGTACTTCAATTGGTTCATCTAGAGGAGAACCACATCGCAAATGTAACGATGGTTGGTGTTCAGGCTCAGGTAGTGTAAAGGCAACAGGTGATGGTTGTGGATTATGTTCTAATGAAGGCGGTGTGGGGAACATTTTACTTAATTCTTCAGGGCGAACTGCACCCGTACGACTATTCGTTCGAGGCATACTTCCGATACTACTTAATATAGTGGTTAGCCCACTTTCTTCTCCTCCGCAGCCAGGAACACTTTTGTTAGAATCAGGCGGCGTATGAACCTGCAACTAATAAATATTATGATATAATAAAAAATTAACGATAATAATATAAAATGTAAACAATATCAAATATCAATCATCTACTGGGTTAAAACAGCTATTAACACTCACAAGTCTTACCGTCTCGTCGCCACTTGCATCGTCATTATCAAAAATTTGATCAAGATCCTTATACGAGGCTTGTAATCCATCAGATGTAAATAAATTTTTACTTTCTTTATTTGCATCGTCCTATCAAATGAAATTTTTGTTTACAAAAAATTCTCATTTTTTGTTAAAAAAAAAAAAAAAAAATAATAACAGCAAAAATATAATTACTTGATTAGGTTCTTGTTTAATTTCAGTTTTAATGTATGGTAGTAATGGTCCGTTGCAAGGTTGTGGTTCTACAGGAGCCATTTTTGTATGATTGTGTCCAGCATAAAGATCTTCACCTTTTCGACATGGTGATGGCTCTGACAAACCTCCCCATGAATTCGCCCCCGCCTCTCCACTAGCACCCACACTCACAGCATGTCCCTCTTCATGCTTGAATTTCTTGATAGGATGGTTTAACCTGTGATACAAGTTTATTATTAAAGATAGTTTTCTTTAAATAAAAATTAAATGTGCCCTAATCTTTCTCACAGTTTACTTATTTTAAATACTAATAAACTGTGTTTCCAAGTCGGGTCAACATTTTATAGCGAATAAAAGATATCTTCCAATAAGCTTCATATTGTCAGATCTTATAGCTTCGCAATAAAAAGATAACAACGAAACATACCAAGCAGTTAGTGTAGAGTAATCATATAGTAGGTTTAGGGGCCTTTCCTCCTCCATAGAATCAGGCTCAGGTTCTTGTAGAGCTAACATTGGTCTTTTCAAACACTCTACAGGAGAACCCACAGAGCCCTATTTGAAACAAAATAAAAATTTATTACACTCAAATTATATAAAATTTAACATAAAATTGATGTTTTCATAGAAATAGTAACGAACCGGGTTGTAATTTGCTCGTGGTGTATTTGGAGGGTGAAGGGGCGGGGGCGTAGGCGCAGGTGTATGAGGTAAAAGTAATGGCGCCGCAATAGTTCTTGGAGTTGGAGGAGCTATTGGTGGAGGTGGAGGTGATGCAGGCATGGTGACTGGTACACCACAGCTTGCAGGTCCTCCGGTACTAGCTGGTGGTAGTGGAGACATTCCTCCACAACTGCCAGGAGAACCTCCACCGGGGGTTCCTTGTTCTACTAAATTGTTTGTACATCTATAAAGAAATATAATTAGTATAAAATTTATCAAAAAAGCTATTAGAATTTAAATTTTTAGTCATAATTTTCAGCTTACTTAGAACAATTACAATTGGTTCTCCGTGTAGGATCCACAAACTCCCATTCTTTTGCGGGCTTAATATCTACTGAAGGATCATTGCCGCCAGTCAATTCGGATTCCTTAAAATTAATTAATTAACAACATAAGTGTCACATTTATTTAAAAAAAAAAGTTAATTAATTTATTTTTGTACCTGTTGTCCAATGCTTAAATCAACAAGAGTTCTATAAGACAAAGCAGCTGAAGGACGGGGTGGTAAGTATTGAGTAGCATGAGGTTGAGACGGAGCACGAGATGTAGGTGGCTCGCCATCGTCCATTTCAGTAAGTAAGACATATCTAGCAGGATAACGCATCCTCACACCACCCACGGAAACTTCAACTGTGGCTGGCTCTGCGCCTCCAATGTTAGTCACAGGATAGAAATGTCGCCAAGCATCTAGTAATCTTACTGCGCCAGCATCATTTGATGCGTTATTTGTACCGTTGCATCCATTATTATTTTGATTAATTAAGGTACCCGCTAATCCAAACGGTGCAAGGATCACTAAAAATTAAGATTTTTCCAATGAAAATATTTGTATTTTAAGGTTAAATGTTATTGGACTTTATTTTAAATTATACCTTTGGTTTGATGAGCACCGGGTCGAAGTCGAGCGAGACGTCGTACAGGTGGATGTTGCCGAACATCGACACTAGCACACACAGTACTCTCACCATGTACAAAAAAGGCAAAGGAAAATGATAGATGCCAACAACTGTGAAAAAAAGACAAACATTAGTTATTATGATCAAGTAATACCACACAAAAAAATAAAATACAATTGCGAAGAATGTATGGAGTGGAACGAAGTACATTTTCATTCTTTAGAAAATGCACACAGATATCCCCAAAATTTATCTAGGAAACTACACAGAGGAATATATTGAAATTAAAATTATTCCCATTAAAAAAAAGCTTCCATAAAATTAATATGAATAACAAACAACTCAAATACCTTTTAGCAATATCTTCTTCGTCTCCATCGTAAGGTTGCACAAACCACTTTCCCAATCTGACAAAATCTCGGGATAATAAACACCTAAAAATAAGAATAAAATACGATTTATACAAGCTTTCATTGAATATAAAAAAAATTAATAAAAAAAACCATACACACCTTTCAATTAAATTATGGAGGGCTTTGAACAGTAATGAACGGCATTCATAAGAAAGGCCGCTCTCCCATGAGCCCTGCTCGCATTCTGCAACAAAAACATTAGAAATCAACAAAAGTTACAAACTTCCATAGTTTAAACACAGACCCGCATATTGCGCAAAAATTTCCGCGTATCTGTAACGAAACGTCATCGAAAACCACACAGAACGCTAGTATCGACACCAAAACAATCATCCGACATTTTCACACGGCCGAAAACAGCATACACACACCGAAAAAACCTCGAATCGCATCGTCGCCATCAAAACAAGCGCGTGCACGGCGTGGAAGTGAAAGCGTGACGCGTTGCATCAAAGCGGTCGAGTAAAAATCGCTCGTTTCTCGAACCGAAACCGCGTCGCAATGCGGAGAGACGGGGGCCCGAACGATTTTCGAAACGCGCATTTCGCAAAATCGCGAGGCTTTCAGGTAAACGGGAGGCGCTATATATCCAAAAGCGGATATATCCGAGTGTATTTATGTATACACGTGTGCGCCGCTGTCACCTGTTGCGGCGTCGCTGATAAAGGCCGGGCTGGATGCGAGAGTCGTAAAGCTGGCCGTGAAAATCCGGTGGAAAAATGCGCGGTCGAAGCATGGTTGGTTCGGTTCGGGTGTTCAGGGAGACTGCGGGGAAAGAATGTCGTGTAGGAATCGCAAGTGTGATTATGAAAGGCGTTGGTCGTGTAAATATCGGACGCGCCGAAAGAGCGAATCGGATATTTGTAAAGCGCGGAAATTTTGTTTGGTCGAATCAAACAACTTTTTCGCGTGAAATGTATCAATTCTGTAAACGCGAAATCGCACAAACGTATTACGCATTTGGCAAATAAAAACGATGCGGGAAAAAAGTAAGTGAAACAGTGAGCAACTGAATGCATTTGTCACAGCTCAAGTATTAATTTATACCCATACTAGTTTGAGTATACTCAAACTATCCATTTTAATTTGAATGTCAACTGTCAAATTTTACAATTACACATAATTGCGTCTAAACTAAAAACAGACGTCATAAGTATCATGTTCGGGTTAGGTTGGGTTAGCTTTTAGCTTGAGTTGTGAAAACGTGTTCAAAACAAACTCTCGAAGTTCAAACTGACACGACGGATAGACCCTACGCGTATTTCTCCATCATTAGTTGACATACCAATTTCCACCTTATCAATATTTAGCATAAGAGGAGCC
>JAOXNN020000055.1:6101511-6114291 GCA_028571205.2 Hydropsyche betteni | reverse complement strand
TGTACCCGATTTGAATATTTAATATTTAATTAATAAAATCAAAATAGTTCATTTGTTATTTGTTTGTGACATATGGGCAAAGCCAGTAGTTAGTAGGTAATAAGCATCATATTATAGACGTTGAGATAAGATGATAAGATTATTGCCGTTATTATAATGACCATAAAGACTAAATTCGGAGCTCGTGTCATGGCCGTTCTCGTGTAGCGATTTTAGCCGTTATATTTGAACGACATACAGGCTAAATTGGAACGATAAGTCTAGACCCTCAAACTAACACAGACATTTGTCATCGGTGATTATGTACATGTATAGGGGATTCAAATATTTTTTCCACTGCGTAATAATCGACGTGTTGCATAATAAGTCAATAGAGACGCTTTTATAAGCATGATATTATATATGTTAAGTGTATACGCATGAAGAATAATTTTATAGACGCAAATAAATAATCGTATCGACGCGTCATTTTTGAGTTGCGAGCGTCATCGAACAGACGAACACACAGGCGTATACAAACACACACACACATTCGCTATTATATATAAGGAATTTTTTTTTAGAGAATTTTATCGATTTTTAATGTATCAAACCTTAGCCTTTAACTCTTCGAAGCACGGTGGTATGAAAAATGTTCCACTTTTTTTTAGCTTTTGTTGCACGATGGTACGTAGATTATCCCACCTCAGTAAACCCCCCCCCCCTATAACGTATATTTTTCAAATGCATTTGAAACAAGCAGTTGACACGTAAAAATGTCCAGAAAAAAAGTCCGAAAATTTTTCATTTAATGATTGTTATGTCTCCCTATAACGTCGAACCTATCTTGACGTTATAGGGGGTTTACTGTATATAAAATATTTTTAAACCAAAAAAATCTAATAATTGGCTTTTTGAAAAGTCTTCATTCATTCATTTTATATTCCTTCTATAGAATTATTATCGAAAATGTCTATGCATGGCGATATTTCGATGTTCGGGTATTATCTTTATATTATCGGGTATATTAAGTTTATACATTAAATTCTTTGTCAAATGCTCTCGGATTAACGGTACACAAATCCATGTTCAAATCGTGCTATTTACTACTTAACTTCAGTGTTCAGTGAAAATCGATGTGTTTCTAACAAGGACTAATACCTTTATATGAAAAGTCGTAATAAAGTACATATTTGTAGTTGTAGATTAATAATTTTTTAATGTATTCGAAAAGTTTTCAATATGCATTGGAAAAAAGTTGAGTGTTCGAACTTTTTGGTTTGTTTATTTTTATCACTACAGCGTAAAAGGTCATTTCATAAAACAATGGTGGTCAGCGCACGAAAAAAAGTTGAAACGATTTCATCAAAGTACTGATTGTGTTTCATTTTGGAAATGGCGCGTCTGATTGCGCCAAGTTGTTGACAATTAGGTTTTTTTGAATTTTTAGATAAATATTTACGTTTTATCATAATTGGTTTCAATTGACATATTTTCATGGTCGCTCTTATTATAAAACTGTTCATATTCTGATTTCGAATGACCCTGAATTAACAAGACCTTTGTGTTTGGATGTTTATGCTCTAATTTATGCGAAGATCAAAATTAATTTCTTCGCGCGATTACTCAGTGAATTTTTTTTTCTGCCAATTTATTAAATCTCGAATACATTTCCAAGGTTACTACAATATGAATAATCAATTAGGAATACGTAATGAGTACTATCAATTATTTTTATCTGTAATATGTTCGACCATATTAGCGAAGACAATGAAGTAGTAATTGAGTAATTTATATTATCTACAAAATTTTTACTATCCGATATTTTACATTCGAAATCGTTTTATACGGTTGATAAATAGCGAGAACACTCAAATTCTGATTTTATACCTATAGCAATTTCCCCTTTTTAAGTTTCCATAGACACCCACACCATTCACGAAGCTCCCTTCTAGATTAGCAATTCTCGAACGGGGTCGATAATGTCAAGAGGGTTGACGGGCATCGTATTATTATACATTCGCATTGTGGATATAAAAATAGCCATTTTTCTTTCATACCAGCACCTATTTTCAGAACCCGATTCAATTATTCGTATAATTTTAGAATCGGTACTCGAAAATTTTGAACCTCTTTCTATGCGATATTTTCGATGAGATTCAATTTGTATGATGACGATGATGATACGATGATAAAATCGTCAACGAGTGAAACGCGCGATGCGATCTTGTGCTCCAATTATGAACGCCTCGAGTTCAATTCGTTTTAAATTGATCTTGTTTTTTTTTATTATTGGAAAATGTATGTGTTACAGTTTGAGTGTCCACTTCGTTTGTGCACGAACAAACTAGTCTGTTTAGATGTCACAGTTCAAATGTTTACTTTTGTTTGTTTATACCCATACTAGTTTGGGTATACCCGAACTATCGATTTTAGTTTGAATGTCAACTTTCAAATTTTACCTACATATAATTGCGTCTAAATTAAAAACATACGTTATAAGTATCATGCTCGGGTTAGCGTTTTAGCTTGATTTGTGAAAACGTGTTCAAAACAAACTCTCGTAGTTCAAACTGACACGATGTGTAGACACTACGTGTATTTCTCGATCATTAGCTGATATACCAATTTCCACCTTATTGATATTTAGTATGAGAGCGTTATCTGAGTGCAAAAAACTTAAATTGTCGCACCACACTAACAATTGGACTAGAGCTGTTACAAGGTGTATAAACAGACTAGCTTATTCACGCACAAACGAAATGGACACTCAAACTGTAACACATCCATATCGATCCAATTACAATATACAAAATATCATTGTTGACACTTTCGCGAGTTGAAAGTACAAATTGATACGATAAATTTTATCAAATACTAATTGACGCATACGGCGTTAATTACAGAATAAATTACGATCGATATAAATAGATTGAATATCAATTGAACACAATCACATCAAATATCTATAACCATCGAATTACCTTTCCCTTATCAACACGCGCGATAACCCACACTTCCGCCAAATTTCGAAAAGGTCCATACATCCCCTGCAATAAACCCGCCACACGAATCCGATCACAGCAAAAATTCCACCGTCCTTCACACCCACAACTCCAACACCGCACAAGTCCACAGCACACACACATCGAACGGAAATCCACAAAAACCGCGAACCCATCGACGCAGCCTCCATACGCAAATCGACCGTATCATCGGCGATTGTTTTGACGCGAGCGCGCACACAGACGTGCCCCGCAGGACGCACGCGGGGGGCCCCCGGCGTGCGTGAGTGACGTGGGGCGTCGCCCCCGCGCCCCCGCAATCGATATCGGCGGTTCGGGGGCGGCGCCGCCCCCGACGCCGACGCCGCCCCGAGGGGTCGACGTCTCGCCCGCGCGACCAACACACTGGAAGATCGATATGAACCTACGACCCTCCCACGCGAGGGTTTTTTGTTTGGTGGGCCCTCCCGTTTCCTGGACGGAGGACCGTTGACATTTGGGAAGAGTTGGTTTTTTTTTTTGTTTTGTTTGTGTTTGGGTGGATTGATGAATGAGGAGGTGTTTGGTGGTTTTCGGTTTGGTTGTGTGTGTTTGGATTGTTTAGAAAGGGTGATTTTTGTGTTTGAATTTATTAAAAGATAAAGTGTGTAAAATGTTAATGTGATAAAACTTTCGATGGTATGTCGGAAAGTTTTTTTGCGCGGTTTATAGGTGGCATTTGATGGGATAGTGGTGTGTAATAGTGTTACGATTTTACTAATATGAATACGTGAGATACTTCGCGTTTACTATGGCCAGGGTTGCCATATGGTATTCAAAAGGAGGACATGTCCTTCTCTGAACATAAAACGCCTTTTTTAATATAATTATAAAAATATGACGGTGATTTGAAAGCTATTTTATACGAAACGAAAAGCTTTTATCGAAAATAGACACCTATGAGAGCACTAACTACTACATATGATGCTTTGTCAATTTTTAAATCTTTTCCGATAGTTTGTGATAGTTTAAAAAAAAAATCATACAAACATTTTTATTTTAAAATGTCCTAATTTCACAAAAACGTATTTTTTTTCGTTCTCACTTATTAATCCGTCCTCCAACAGTTTACACAAAATTTAAAACCCAACCACAAATTCACCTTATCAAACCCTTTTTCAGAAAGACCAATCGTCCGCTAAGAACGACCAACGACGTTCATCACATACGAAGATTCCGAACCCTCTCAAAATTCAAACTCCCAACCACCTACCAAAACCTCGACACAAAACCAACCGCCCACCACGAGCGACCAACAACATTCTTCAGCGCACTAATCTCGCACCCTCTCAAAACTCTAATCCCAACCACCTCCGACAAAAGCCAATCGCCAATCGCCAATCGCCCATCGAGAGTGACCCACACCACTTCCCAATGTTTATCTCGCACGAGCCGAACATCCACGAGCACACGTCCAAACAAAGGGAGCGCTCGCCCTGGGGCGGTGGCGCGCGACCTTGCGGGGGGCGCGCGGGAGGGCGCTCCGCCATCGATCCGGCGCCCCACGCGCCCTCGCCCCCACACCGGGGGCCTAATTGATATCTTCCGCGAAACCGCGAACACTGCGCGTCCGCCTATTAACGCATTCGCCGCCACCTTATCGCTGTCGTTATCGTATGGTGCCGATAAATTCGGCGTGTGCAGTCTGTTCGATTATTCGCCCCGTTATGGAGATAGAAATTGATGCGTCTGCCGAAGCTCGTGTATGACATTGTATAGATGTGGCTGGATTTTCAATGTGTGATTTATTTATTTGAAGTTAAATATTTTTATGTGACGGTGAGGGAAAGGTGTTTTCGATGGACTGTGATGTGTTTCAATAGAAAACATTGATGAATGGTTTCGAGGCGATAGTGCAGTCAGGTGGTTTGTTTATGATATATATTGACCGAGTTTTATGTTGCTTATTAACATTGATGACCGATGCGTTTAATTGATAAGTAAATTTTAATCGTTTTTTCGTTGCAGTTTTATAAGGCAAAGGTGATCTGAATAAGTTGTACGTTCTCAATTATTCTAAACAGAACATAATTAGGTCACTTATTCGTTTATTGATTAAATTCTAATAATTCAAACAATAATACGGAAAGTCTCCTTTACCGTTTATTTATATTCATACAATACTAAACCGACCCAATTACTCCCTAAAACTAAACCCAACCGAACTCAAAAACTCCCATATCGAACACTCCATCAAAACCAAACACCATTCAAAATTCAATTAATCAAAATCACACTTCAAAAACACAAACAAACACCAATTAAACGCGGAAACCGCCGATCTTGCACAAATTCGCATACATCCAACGACCGTTGACACCGAACGACCGACCGAAAGAAAGGCCCAGCGCTCCTCAACAACTGGGCCGGCGCCGTTGACGTTTGCGTTTTCCCGCGTGCGGCGTTGCCACGTGCGCGCCGCACCCCCCGCGCCCCCGCCCCATAGCAATCGATACTATCGGCGGTAAGTTGCACGCACGTGCGCAACGCACGACGTCTCTGGCCCTTTTCGAGAGGGCCCATCTCGCTTTGAGGTTCGGATGAATGAGTATCGATGGGCGATAAGTGCTAGAATGTTCGGAGAGTTCGACGAAAGTGTGCTATGGTGGGGTGTTTGTGTTTATGCCAATTTTGTTTGCGCAGAAACGCTTGTTGGAAAAATAAATGTAGATGAATCAAAGTTGTAATTATTTTCGTAGTTGTAGGTCACGACGTCGAGCGTAACCCAAATTCCGTTCGGCGTTAGTCACGAAATTTGAAGAAGAAATGCATTTTGTATTGAAACGTGAAAAAATCAAAACATGTTGAATCGTTGGAAAAAATTTAAAAAAAAACCTTAAATATATGTAAAAACACAACGCAAACGCGCGCCAAGAAAATTTAGCGACGGAAAAAAACAGCTACACCCAAAAAACGCACGAGTGAAAGTAGACGAACACAAAAACTACAAAAATAAAATTCAGAAATCCGACCGTCGGATATTTAAAAAAAAAAAAAACCTCTCATCGACGGAACCGACATAAAAAGCGCCGAGCACGAAAAGGGTTAACGACGACGACGACAGGTGCTCCGGCGCAAGAATGCAGACGGATGAGGACGAGGAGGAGGCGGGTGCAGCGAGTGGGTGCGTCCAGCGGGGGAGGAGGCCCCGGCCGGGAGCCTCCGAGGTTGTGGGGCCCCATGCCCGCGACGAAGGAGTTCGGTATCGCGAACGCGGTTGGCTGGTCGGTTTGTGCAAGAAGCGTGGTCTCTGTATGTCTGTCTGTCGTGAGCCGGGGGACGATACCTATACCCGCAGCAAGGTCGGACCGACTTGTTTTGCAAGTTGGCTAAATTTTTGAACGTGTTTTTGCCGGTGTAAATTTTTGCGAGGTGCACCTGAAATGCGGGTTCGTTGTGTGTCGATGCAGGTTAGCGTATGGCGCGGTATTCAGAGTTGTATTTGAACGAGTGTTTCGAGGATTATACTCGGTTTAGATGTGGATTTGTCTTTTTTTAATACCTGGTCGTAAACCTGTTTCGAGGTAGCCTTTTAATTTCTCGACAACATACAAATGACACACTCGGCGGAAAAAAAAAGCGCCCGAAACAGATAGCGAATACACACACCAACCCTGATTTGCACGAGCGCAACAATTTCAAGGCGACGAGCGGATCACGCGCAAAACAAACTTGACCAACATTCCACCCCACAATTCGCTATTGCATTCCAAATTTAAAAGCCTTCGCATTCGCGCGTTCGAAACCGCCCCGTACAATACCGATAGTACAATCGGCCGACACATAAAAGCTCATCTGAAGGTCAGCGTTCGTCGTCCGAAAATCGGCCATACCGAGGCTGACCATGCGTCCCGTTTTCGCCGGGACTGTCCCATTTTTGTCGTGTCTTTCGTTCGTCCCGCCGTTTTCATAATATTTTTGATTTGTCCCGTTTTTCCGATTTATATTTAACAAGTATATAGGCCCGTTATTAATAACATCGGCAGTGGATTTGTTAAGAAACATAAAACGATAAAATGTGAAAACCCGAAACGTGTGCCCGATTTGAATATTTAATTAATGAAATCAATAAAGTTCATTTGTTATCTGTCTTCGGTGATTACATACATGTGTAGGGGATCCAAATATTTTTTCCACTGCGTAATAATCGACGTATTGCATAAGTCAATAGAGACGCTTTCATAAGAATGATATTATAGACGTTATGTGTATACGCATAAAGACCATATACGCACGAAGAATAATTTTATAGACGCAAAAAAATAATCGTATCTCGACGCATCGTTTTAAAGTCGCAAGCGTCATCGAACATACGGACACACAAATCCGCTATTATATATAGGGGATTGTAATAAACTTTTTGAATATGCGAAAAAATTTGGTGAAAATATTAAAAAATAAACCAAAGAAAATAAGTGAATTGATGGTGATATAAAGATTGAATAATAAGTTTGAAAATTTTTTTAACTGCGATGCTATTTTTGCATTGATTCTACAATTGCTTGTTTTAGAAATATTGATAAATCAACTAAAGAAAAAGACTGTTAGTAGAAATTAAGCGAATTGGTCGTTTTGGGTGATACAGTTTGTGAAAAACATTCGGAAAGAAAATTTAGGCCTGCGGCGCCTTTTTAGGTCGTTTTACACGATTCTAGGACATTTATATATTTCCTTAACGATAATAATCGAGGAAAAACTTTTGAACGTGCAACACATTTTTTCATATAGGGGAGGCATTTTATTGCAGATCGTCCCGTTTTGCGTTCCGAGAAACATGGTCGCCCTAGCCACACAGCACGCACAATAGGGTCCGATATGCGAACGGCATAACGCGCGAAAATACCAGCCGCACGCACACTGCAAGGGAAAATGCACCGAGCGCGTGCACGCGGACGCACACACCCGCACGCCCCCATAAAGCATCGTTCGGCTTGCGCGTGACGCGGCGTGACGTCACCGCGCGTCACCGTCTGACGTCACGGCCCGTTAAGCCGAGCGGCGGCGTAACGGTCGCGCGCAAGGCCAACCCCCCACCACTCCCACCACCGACGCCGAGAGATAGGCTCCGCCCATCCCTCCCCCTCCCCCGTCCCGCCACCCTTCGGATGACTTTATTTATTTACAACTCTATACGCATGCCTGTAGTTTTTTTGTATATGTTGACCTTCGTTTCGTGTTATTTGATATGATATGATTCGGCAGTAATCTATTGTTTTTTTTTTAATAAACAATACGGTTTGTGATGCAACGGTCGGCGTTCCACACTTTCACCGGGGGCCCTCCGGGTGCTCCGCTGCTGTCCGGCGGCTCTGCCCCTCCTGCCGCAGGGCCCCACCCACTGGCCGACCGCCTTTTCAGCGGGACGACATTGACCTTTCTCCGGTATTCGACGTTTATTTGTACAAAACGATTCGGTCCGCTACTGTTCGCGGTGGTTCAGATACCGATACTGCTTGTGCTTTCGCGATGAGATAACGATTGACGGCCGTACCAGTTTTATCGTTGCAGTTTGCACGAGTCGACAATGGGGAGTGGATATGTGTATGTTTTTTTTTTTATGAAACGAGACGAGTTGTTATTGAATTGTTGGATAGTTAACACGTCTGCTTGATCTTGATTTTCTGCGAAGGAGAGGGTTGAAATGATAATAAAAGTATGTCGCGAGCTAATTGAGACGATTTCGTACATAGATAAAACGAAATATACGGATCACGATCTTCGTGATTGTGAATTAACGTGATTTATTTCATTCATCCGTTCAGCCATTCACAGAGATACCATCTTCAGATTTCGCCCATAGTTACTGATTCGATTAAAAAGGCGATCGCTCGGCTGCGACCGAGCACTCACCCACGCGCACGAGTGAAAACGACGACGAAAACCACATCAGTATAAAACCCGTCCTTTCGGATGCACCCTAGTCGTGTCAGACGACACGTCCTTATCACATGGCATTAGAGGACCGCATCGGGCCGAAGCGTCCCAACAGAACGGGCTAATCCGTCCGTTCGGCCGCCTACGTCCCACCGTCGCTTCTCAAACCGCAGGATCATCATCATCATCAGCACGCCACACCATCACCGTACCACATCACATCAGGCAGCAGGCAAGCAGGCGTACAAACGGGGTGAGTGACCTGTCGACGGCAACGGCCGACGCTGCCCCGATACTAACGGGCGCAACGGCGCCATAGGACGATCATGACGGCTGCATCATGATCACAGTAGTCGAAGTCGACGACAGATAACAATGTCGTGGCATCGAAAGCTATGGTTTGTAAGAAGAAGAATTGTGATTCATTTCGGTTAAGCTGGCGATCGAATTTCAATAGATGGATGAACGCGTCGTTGTGATGTTGGCGGTATCGCGAAGTCGATGAACTTGATGGAATCGATATGTTTGTGTGCTTTCTAAAGCGGAGTCGACAATCGAATCAAGGTCGACGTTTGACGACCGCTATAATAGATAATGTGTACGCGAAAGACAAATATTTTGAATCGCGGTAATCTCGCGCGGTCTTCGCTTTCGCTACAGCATCGGGAGCCGGATTTAGTGGAACGATAATACACGAGAGAGAGTCGGATAAAAAGGGATTTTTGTTTTCGCAATGAGATAACTAGCGGCGTTGCGCCGCGCTGTTGTGCAATGAAACGTTGCAGTTAAATTTTCGTAACGATCCCACACGCGATAAAAGCGAGACGAGGCTAATAAAGGTGAAAAAAAAATGTATACACATTCACGCTCGTCGAATGCACGTGTTGCGTACGTACGCAAAAACTAGTTTGAAGTGTCCTTACTTATACTATTTTTGAGTAGCCGACGATTGTCCAATTGCCACTCGATGACACTCGATTGTATATTCATATTATTACAATGAGTGTTTTGAAATAAGCTTATTCATCTCATATAAACCGAAACGAACTTCCCGAACGGGCTCGTAAGCAACATATCAAAAAACAAAAACCCCACCACAACATACTGACAAACGATCGACCTCAAATCCCACTTCGGCCAACTCAGTCAGGGTTGAACGGAGAGCTCGGCCATCGAGTCACCATCGGCAAGATGACCATCGCCGATCGGCGCGAGCGACCTTGGCATGGGCCCGAGGGGGGCGCAGGCGCCCGGTGGGGACGCAGGCGTCGATGGGGGCGCGCGCTGATCGATCGGGAACACGTGCCACCGCCCTGGGCGCGCCGACTCCGCCACCGGGGCCCCCATCGCCCCATCCTATCCGAACGGAGTGTGTTTGGGCCCTTTTGGCGCGCGTGTCGATTGTCACGTGTCTCCAGCGAATGTTGAAGATTCGTCTTATTTTCGTCGAGGTTGCGATTCTGGACTGGATGCGTGTTCGTTAAGCGGTGACGTTATGGCATCCGAATCGAGACGCACCTTGAAATTAAACGAGCGCGTTATACGATATATGGAATTGTTTATGTGCTTTTTTTTCAACGTCTGCTGCACGGAGTACAATGTCGACGATCGTTCTTGGCAGAATGTGTGCACTTGAAAAAAAAAAATAACTCGTGACACTCTCGCGCGTTGGAAGTAAACTAATTGAATACTAATCGGAAAGCTCAGATTCGAAACGAGTTAAAGTATCTCTTCGATTGAAATGTTATTTAATTTAACACAATATAGCTTAATTCATCATCATCATTAGCAGACTATTAGTTATCCACTGCAAAATAAGGCTTTGCCAGACAAATGCGGCAGTCTAGGCCAGGCCTCATCAACCTATGACCCGCGGGTCACTAAGTGACCCGTTTGATGATTTCAAACGACCCATTAGATTAATTATTGATTATTAATTATTTTCTCAATAAAATCCCTTATATATAATAGCGGATTTCTGTATGTGTGTCCGTCTGTCTGTGTCGATGACGCTCGCGACTTTTTATTTTTCCGCGACTTAAATAACAAATGGATTATTTTGATTTTATTAATTAAATAATAAATATTCAAATCGGGTTTTCTCATTTCATCGTTTTACGTTTCTTAGCAAATCCACAGCCGATGTTATTAACATCGGGCCTATACACTAGTTTATAATATTATCCACTAAAAAGCTATTTCAAAATATACCTATTGACCCAAAACACTTCATAAGAGTTGCAATTTGGTCGCTTCTGACCCACAACCAAAAAAGGTTTCCGAGACCAGGTCTAAGCTATACCTTATCGCGCTATCCCAAGTCGCATTTTGGTAAGGAAGTAGCCCAATTATCTATGAGTAAAAGTTAAAAATATAACAATCCCGTTATTGGTCACGCAATGAGAAAAACTCCCATACACAAAAATCAACATTCACTTTGACCCATACAAAATTCTCAAAACAAAAATATTAAAAAAACACCAACAAGACATCGAAAATAACAAATCCGACCCACCGCTCGAACCAGAAACACAAAAACCATCCACCAGACGAACAATTCGCACACCTCTCCGCATACAAACAACACAAAAAAAACAACAAAATCGACAAGAATCCCGCATCGACACAGACGAGATCCACACCTCGCCCGGACACGTGCTCGGGCCAGCGGCGGCACGTAAACAGTCACTTGCCCGTTATCGAACGTAAACAAACTAACGTAACGCGGAGCGGGTGGGGGCGGGTGGGCCGGCGGGTATGTGCGCTCCGGCGGGTCTGTCGGCCGAGGCGTGCACGCCGAAGAAGTGTCCGCGGTTTGCGGGTTCGTAAAAATAGCCGGGCGTCATCTGCTCGGCATCGGTTACGGGATACGCTATTTTGGACGCGGTGGAGACTCTGCTGCGCGGTGGGGCCGCTCGCGTTCGGGTGATGCTTCGAAACGGAGGGTTGTTGTGGAGGATCGGCGGTGGTCGGTTCGGTGTTGTTGGCGAGTGCGTTGAAATCGATTCGTGTGTGTATGGGGTGGCCGGGTTTCTCGGAATCCAAAACGGGATGGTCCGCGAAAAAGTGGGTTGTTGTGGTTTTTTTTTTTTTTAATGGTTAAGTAATGACGATTTTAATTATAGACGTTAAGATCTAGGGTACTTTTCTAGGGGGTAAATCCTAGGATCATGTAAAATAAGTCAAAAAGGCGCCGTAGACGAAATTTTTTTTTCCTAACGATTTACTCAAACCATCACCAAAAGTAATCAATTTACTTAATTTCTACCGAGAGAACTTTTTTCTTTGGTTGATTTATCAATATTTCTACAACAAGCAATTGTAAAATCAAGGCAAAAATAGCGCCGCAGATAATTTTTTTTTTCAAACGTCCTATTGTCAGTCAATCAAACTATATCGCTATAAAACTATCAATTTACTTATTTTCTTCGGTTTATTTTTTAATAGTAAATAGGCCCGATGTTAATAACATCGGCTGTGAATTTGTTAAGAAACGGAAAACGATAAAATGTGAAAAACCCGGTTGTAAGAACCCGAAACATGTACCCGATTTAAATATTTAATTAATAAAATCAAAATAGTTCATTTGTCATTTGTTTGTGACATATAGGCAAAGCCAGAGGCCGTAAGTAATAAGCATCATATTATGGACGTTAACTGTATACGCATATAAAGACCATATTCGCGAAAAATCGAACAGACACACATACACACAAATCCGCTATTATAGGGGATATATTCAAATCGGGTACACATTTTGCGTTTTCACATTTTATCGTTTTCCGCTTCTTAACAAATCCACATCCGATGTTATTAACATCGGGCCAATTTACTACTTGGTATATAGAACGCATTTCGCGATAAAGGCGATTTTGTATTTTTT
>JAOXNN020000055.1:6088328-6101411 GCA_028571205.2 Hydropsyche betteni | reverse complement strand
TGAATATTTAATATTGAATTAATAAAATCAAAATAGTTCATTTGTTATTTGTTTGTGACATATAGGCAAAGCCAGAGGCCGTAGTTAATAAACATCATATTATAGAAGTTAACCGTATACGCATATAAAGACCATTTTCGCGAAAAGTCGCGAGCGTCATCGAACAGACACACAGACGAATGAACACATAGAAATCCGCCATTATATTTTTTGATATTTTCCCCGTATATTCACATAAAAACCGTAAAAACGGGACGAAACAAACAATTTTACGAAACCGGGACGTATGGTCAGCCTAATTCATACACACACATCATATTCGCCGAACGCGACGTCGAATTTGAAATTCACGCAACGACTCCGAGTTCGCACACAAAACGATCTCGCGACGCATCGATCGAATCACCCGACTCGGTGAACTGCTTACTCGATCGAAAAATCAGCACCCCGATCGTTGCACAAGACTTCGCCGAGGAAGCGGAAGACGGCTCCGGTCGGACGAAAGGGTCGAGCGGGGGGCGGCGAAGGGCCGCCGAGTGGCCGCGGCGGGGGCGCCCTCGCCGAGGGCGTCGCTCGTATCGACCGGGGCGCCTCCGCCCCCTGCGGGCCGGGGGGCGCGCCGCCGAGGATGTGGGGCAAGGTCGCGGCTACGCCCCCTGCCCCGGCGGCGGGGCGAACGCGGAAGCTCCGAAAGCGCGACGACGGTTGGCCGCCACTGGGTTCAACGGAATCCGATACGTAGATTCTATTAAAAATTCTCGCCGCGAAGAATGGCGTTCTGCGTTCGATGCGAACGCGAGGGCCGCTCAATTGGTTCGAACGATCAATTAATGCCGCGACGATGATGATGATTTACATACGGTTTCTCGGCGTTGCGGCGCTTTCGTGATTTGGAAACGTTAAAATGTCGACCGCTAAATGTTATCCGTCGATAGGGGAAACGCGGGTAAACAACGTATAAGTTTGAACAGAGGAGGATGTGTTCGGTGGATTTTTGACATTGCGGTGGCGACGATGCGCCGATATGTTTACGTTTCGTGTTCGAAAATAAGACGAGCGCGATATTTATATCGATTGTTTGCGTTATATTAATAGATTTAGTACGAATGCAACGGGCGACGTTTTCACAATGGATGATTCTATCGAAAAAGGTGGGTGGGAGTGGTAAAGGTTACCTATGCATGCAGATGCAAATAGATATAGATGTTTACGATCATGAAACTACTGGAAAATTTCATGATCCGATGCTTTGAATAAATTCAATATTATTGATCACGTGAATTATATTCAACATAATCCGTATTGTTCACAGTTCACACCGTATCATGATAAGAAAAACAACCTCAACGAGATATCAGAAATATATTTTAATGCCAAAAACCAAGTTACAGAAACACGAAACCGCAGATAAAAATTAAACCGACCCAGTTAGCAGGCGAGTAGATACCACTGTCGACGATCAACAAGTATAAACATTACAAACTAAGGACGGAAAACATCCTGATTCATATGAAGATTCGACGAAGACCTGGCACGTTGAGTAACGAGAAAAAACGACGCGTTGCACGTGCCGGCAATATCAATGCTTCCGTTAATTAAGGTCTACTTTCTATGCGGTGAAGACGAAACGCGCGATTCCTTTCTCTTTTGAAACGGCGACTAGAGAAAAAATCGTTAAAAGACGAAAATTCTCACATCGAAGAACGAGCGATTTATACGCAAACGAGGAAAATGTGTGGCGAACATGTTTCTGTTATACAGAATCACGAGGTCAGAGTTCAAGCATCCATTCAAACATAACATTTTGTTGCAATCGTGCATTGATAAGACTTCAGTTCAACGTAATTGGTAATGAAATTAAATAAGAAAGTTTATAATGACGATCTGCTTATCTTTGAAATCAATTACACACGAGGAATCAAATCATTATATTTTCTATCAGCAAGACTGAAAGTATTGATTAATTAGATCCCATAGCATATTTATAAAACCATCAAAGTAAACACCTATTTAGCATATGTTATGCTTACATTTTATTGATGTATACATACATTCAGGCAATTAACAAAAGCAAAACCGTCTCAATCACACCAGAATTCGTAATAGGCTCTAACGTAATCAAAATTACAAACAAACACGTCTACCTAAATAAATCAAAACATACACACTTGACTAATATCGAGAATTCAACCCGTCTATATTTCATCATCCCAATATCATTATAATCAATCCTAGATATCAATACTAGGATTCACTTTAAAACTTAACCAATATAAAAGGAAATATAAAAGTGTTAACAGACGTTCGAATATGGTTCGATCGAACCAATGGATTTGTTGCGCTTCGTACCATAATCGAACGTGTGTTCAGCGGTTCGATCGCACATTATTATTATTATCGACGGTGCGGTCGGTTCGATGGAATTTCCAAGGATTTTGGTTCGATGGGTGCCAATATCGAACGTGTGGCCGCGACCACCGACTTAATTTAGTGCAGGCTTGAACCAAGTTCGTAGTATGGGTCATGTATTGTATGTATTGTCTCATAACTGTATTGGTTCGCGGTTGCACCGTACTATTTACACTTTAAAAGTACTAACAGACGTTCGGACATGGTTACGCGCAACTAATTGATTTGTTGCACTTGCAACCATGTTCGAACGTGTGTTCAGCGGTTCGACTGCACATTATTACTAAACCGCTGAACACACATTCGAACATGGTTGCGAGCTCAACAAATCATTAGTCGCACGTAACCATGTTCGAACTCTATTTACACTTTTAAAGTGTAAGCAGACGTTCGAACATGGTTACGCGCAACCAATTGATTTGTTGCGCTCGCAACAAATCAGTTGCGCGTAACCATGTTCGAACTTCTGTTCACTTTAACACCCGACGACGAATACAATATAAAAAAAAACACTTACCGGAAGCGATGAGTTCGGGTGCCACGAGTCCCCCAAGATCCGGCTCCTCGCCGTACCAGAAGATCCACAGCTCCTTGGCTGCGTGCAGGCTGAGAGGCGGGGGCGGAGGCGGCGGTGGAGGCGGAGGGGGCGGCTGCGGCTGGTCGGTGGGGGGCTGCTGCGGGGGCGGAGGCTGCGGGGCGGCCACCCTCCGCCACACGCACAGCACGTCGCCGGCGAGGCAGCGCGAGTAGCTGCTCAGCACGGGGTCGTCGAGGGGCTCGGTGCCTGCGCCCCCGGCGCCTCCGCCGGACATGGCCCCCGTACCGGGACCGCCGCCCCATATCAACTTGCGCCACTTTATGCCGCACAACTCCGTCTGAAAATAAGACGTGTCGTTTTAAGATATGATCGAAATTTTTTTTTGAGTTCGTTGAACTTTAGAAAGGGTGGAGTTTTTTTCGCAAAATTTCAGCGTACATATGATATTACACGCTTTGCACATAATTCATGTACGAATGGCAATTTTCCAAATGTCCAAAATGAAATAAAACCAGATGTTAGTAAATATAATCGTTTTGCAATCGGGAAGTTCACGTAATCAAATTATTCCACGACGATTACAAGTGTGCAGACATGACACGCTATAACCAATTAAACTGTATGTATGTGTGGCGTAATAATGAAGTTATATGAATGGTAGAACGACCGGCAACCTAGTAGATTAGCAAATTTATTCAAATTTAACGTTCGAACAAATACCATGGGTGCGGTCAGTAAACGCCGACCCATTACTCAACGATGATTCAATGTCAGGATGTTCCAATAACTAAACGGGAATAACTCGACCGTCGTTCGACTAAGACAATAAGATCAGTTATACAATATCCTTAACGAAACAATCGTATAATAAAACTAAAAAAAAAAATATACAATAAAGAAACGAGGTCAATACAGACAGCGAAAACGTGCAAAATCGACACATTTACAAAACGAACAAAAAAAAAACACAACACCCGAGGCATCGACCATATTAGTAAACACAGATTCTTAGATGCAAGAACGATTCGTGACCCATTTGAAGGAACGATCTCGTTCGTTTGTCATACGCGATCATACAATCACACGATGAATCGAAACGTTATTTTTAACAAGCGCGAAAAACTTTTCGAAAGCGACGACCACCATTGTGCGGTGGGTCGTTTCAATGCAATAAAATCGTTAAAATGTAATACGGTGGCGGCGCAATAATTTGCGCATATGCAAAATACAACCGGTTAGATCGGAATCGCACGTGTTCGAAAACACACATAATGGTGGTGGTGCTGCTGGCGCGGTTCTAAAACGGCGAAGTGAACGGTGAAAACTGCCAAACGGACATCCATCCGACGCGAATGAAATCCGATTAGCGAGAGGAAAAATGTGGAAAAAAAAATGGCAGGTCGTTTCGCGCGTAGACTCCTGTGATTTTTACGCCAGTGGCGTATTACGATATGTCCGAACGGTAGTTTTATGTATTTTCTGCCGCATGTCTTGTTGACGAGATTGAGAGCCAAGTGACTTTTGACCCTTACGCGATTTCAAGTGCATAATACTTGAGCATATGCGTAATTGATTAAATTGTGTTATTGTTTACGTTATGCACCAATTTTGGATTATTTTTCAAGGTAAAAATTATATCGAAAATTTAAAAAAGCCTTATTTTTAATTAGAAAAATTTATAATCAAACTAACCAAGAGCTACTTCTTCATTAATATAATGAAAATGATACAATATTGAAAAATTAAACTCATCTTTATATATATAAAAATTAATCGTGACAAAACTCAAAAACCGCTTAACCGATTCGTGTATTTATTTTTTTATTTTGTTCGCTTTAACTAAGGGGTGGTTTATGAAGAAAAATAATAGGGAAATTCCTAAAGAAGAGCTAAAAAATGACGGTACACTCTGCAATCCGCCCGACAGTTGTGAAGATTGCATACAATCGGGAGCATTTTATTTCAAATATGTTTTTGAAACAAAAAATAATTTAATTAATTAATTTAACAATGCAAAAATTTTAATGCAATCGATCGCGCGTTCGAATCGGGAACCCGTGCAACGCCACTAGTCATATATAAAAAAAAACCCATTCGACTAATAAGAGGCACCGCCGAGAGCATCAAAAAGGCACAACAATCGTGCCGATCTTTCCAGCGCAGAAGAAGCGTCGCAAAAACAATTCAAAGGTCATCGCCGTCGGGCAGGTAAGAAGACACAGACGGCAACCCAAGAAGACCCTAGCCACTAACGGTGTTCTCTTTTCACGAGACGCCAAAAAGAGGAGCCGCCCCCGTTAGCGGGCTCGTAAAAGGACGGGCCTTCCGGAAGAATCGGAACGAGGTTACCGCCGAAGGGAGGTCGAGGCGGAAGAGGCGAAGGTTCCGCGGGGGAAGGTGTGGAATAATCTGGAGTGTATTATGCGGCGGTGGGGGGGCGGAGGCGCTCGGTGGGGCCGTCGCCCCCGCCCTGATCGATAAGCCGGCGCCCCCCGCCCCGGTGGGTGCCCCGCACGCCACTGCACCGAATAAAGGGCCGCAAAAAATACACAAACGAGCCGCGGCGCGAGGCGATGACAATAGCGAAATAATACAAGCGGAGGATTTGTCGCAAATTTTGTTTGAGTTATTTTCGGAATGTTTTGATGGTGGTTTTTTTTTCGGTTTTGTTGTCGTTTATTCGCGTTTTCAGATCGGTATCTCCTTAGAAGGAATCGCGACCCGGCAGGTTCGAGACAAGGGCGTCGACGTAACCGGACTAGTGCCGCATTTTCCACCCACTGCTCGGTAAACCGGTTCATTTCGAAGTTTAACTCGAAACACTTCTCTATAACGTTACGCTTCCAGGCCCAGAATTTTAAAATTCTACAATATTCAGGGTGCATCACCTCGAAATCCCTGCGATAACAACCATCGATAATCATTCACTCTGGAACGAAGACCTAAAAAATCCCAGAGAAACCAAATCGAACTCAACAAGACAGACAAACTCGGAAGAGACGTCGAAACCAGAACTGAACCATAAACAAAACCATAACCCGGAAGATCGGCACGTGCTCCAAGTCCAGTCCGAGCGGGCGGTCAAGTGGGTGGGTCTGGGGATGTAAACACACGCCAGCACCGAAAGGGGCGTGGGGTGGTCTCGGGGGGGTGGTGGGCTTGAATAGCGCGCGCATCGACAACCTGTTGCACACGTCCCGAACCGCCATTCAACCGGCGCTGGTATGGGGGCGAGGTGGAGGGCTTCTGGCCAACATGCCGCATAATGTTGAATGGGGACGGCGCGCATACACGTGTGTGCCTCCTCGTAAACACTGCGACGTTTTCAAGTGTGGGTTGCCGATCGGAGTGTGTATGTGTGCGGATCACCTGGACGTGTTACTTGCGCCAATTAGCCGGATGCTATAACGGCGGCCGTCGAATTGTTCCGATTTGGAGGTCAAGTGTGGTTACGTGCTCTCGACTTCTAAATAGGTGTGTAATATCAATAGAGCGCTTCGCCGTTGTAGGGGGTGTTGTGTTCGCGCGAGATGCGGAACACGTGTTTCATTCATTGCTTTTGAATTTTTCGATTATTGATCGCTCATTATTCGCCAGTTCGACAAATGCGCAATTTCATGAATGAATTTCGCGTAGAGTCACAGATAAGATAAATAAGCTTACATAATCGACGTATTACAAAGAGATCAACGGTGTTTAATTTATCGAAACAATCATATAAGAGATTTCGAAAATCGACCATAAAAGACGACTACCGTTTAAATACAATCGTGAAACGTCCCGTCCCTAGAATTAGACCATAGGTGCATACCTGCGCCGGTATGCCGCCGAAAATGTCTCAATAGCCGCGTGTGCCGGCAAACGTACAAAGCCCCGAACACGGGGAGGGACGAGACGAAATAAAAATACACCAAACTGAACTAACGCATAAAAAACGAACGTATAAAAAACGGGTTTCGAGCGGGAGAGTAGGAGGACGGCGGCCACCTTGACCGCGATCGCGACGACCAACAAACAACACGCTCCCGACCGACAGCTGCTGCTGAAGAAAACGGCGTCGAGAAATTCGCGGGTCCCCGTTTCTCGGGTCACTTTCGCCGCGTGATTGTCGATGATCGCGATGGTTATGATGATGATGATGATGAAGGGAATGCGCTTATGGGGGTCGAAGGTTCCGACTCGGTGTCGAGAAGTGGGTTGGGTCAGTCGGCTTCTCGGATGCTTCGAATACCGGTGTGGGTACTCTCTTCGCGGGTGCATCGCACCGGAAGGAGGCTGTGTGTGTGTATTTATGTTATGTATGTATGTATGTATGTATGTATGTAGTGTGTGTGTGCCTTGCTCCCTAAAAGGAACGCAGCAACAGGCTGTTACGAGGAGTTTACAACGTGTAAATAGATAAGCGGCGATTCGTTCGTTTTGTTTTCGTACTGTATTGTTGTGGATACGGTGCTATTTATGGAAGAGTTAGTGCCTTTTCGAAATTCGAATTGTGTCCGAAGCAACGTTGAAACGTTCGTAAAACTCTTTCGATCCAACAATGCCAACAATTAAAAACACTCTAAACCGACTCGTTGCCTACGTTTATTTTTAAACACAAACCTAAAACACAACAAATCACTGTGGAAAACGAATTAACCATCTCGCAATCCTTGAACGCAGATTTTACAAATTGCAACACAACGTTATACAAATTCATCACAACGAGACAACCCATCACGATTTTTGCACACAGACTCTCCGATCAAAACCCCACAATCGAATCGCACCTACACCCGACCTGCCAACGCCGAAAACCGCCCAAACCACCGCACCCGCCCACGCCCCCGAAAAGCGAAAACCGTCCACCGAGAGAAAACAAACATCCGCGGAACAACACGACGCGGCCCAAACAAAGCCTGAAAGTGCTAAACCGATTACGCGCCGAAGAACGTCACGCGGACGTCAACGGCATCATCGTCGCGATCATCGATACAATCGACGCTGAATTACAAAAGGCCTGCATCGGGAGGAGCGCGGGTGGAAGGAAGGGTCAGCGTGCGGATTTTCGCACCGGTCGGCCATGAGAAAAACGAGTTGAAAAATTTCCGTTTCTTTGTTGGGACGCGTGTGCATGTGCGTGGCCGTAAGTGAAGTTTCGCGTGTGTGTATGTCGTTCTTTTGCGCGGAGTTCGCGTCGTGTGTGCGCGCTGTTGCGTCTTTGGAACCGGAACAGTCGTTGGTAAAGTGCGACATTAGCGAGGAGTCCGCCTTCGCGGCGTGCCACTTTGAAGAATGTTAGGTAATGACGACGACGCTCTCGCTGGCGGAGGGAAAAGCGTGCAGAACATAATAGTGAAGCTTCGAGTGGAATGGTTCGAATCGAAAACTGGCGAAAATCGTCGAGGAAAACCGGTGAACTGCGCTTTTGCATAGTACACGTTCTTTGAATTCAAACAACATTTCAACACGTTATTGCGATACGCTGTAATTATAATTACACTGCGTACAACAAGAAACGTATGCAACACAATGTTGATCTAAATAAATAAATAAAAATATGCATACAACCAAGACGCAAAACCATAAATATGCAAAAAAACAAAAAAAAAAATACTAAAATTCGACACAAACATAATAAGAAAAATAAATAACTAATTTACGTGCGTTACGAATTTCGTGAACCCGATCAATATAAGACCATCAAAACGATTAAAAAAATCACAGAAATATTGAAAAACTGTCCGTTCGTTGAACTAAAAAAACCTTAACGGAGTTGAAAAGAGCATAGTTATCATTTTCACGTACGCGTTTCGCCAGTTCAATCGTTGGTAAACGGAACAAACGTTAAAAACAACGGTACGGCGCGCTCGTTAACCGCCGCCGTTGATGGCCGTAGGATTTTGTATGTGTTATACAATAAAATAAAAGATAATCCAAAAACTCGAGCCGATAATGTATTTACATGCGCGGTAATCAAATTTGTTAGATAACGCGTATTGTAATATGTGTCTGTTGATATTTCGGCAACATTTTAATCAGAAATTATTTGACGCGGCAGAATTGTATCAAGGATGTTGATAAGAGCTAAATCATCTAAAAAAAAGCGCAGCCGAAAAATAAACCGAAATTAGATAAAAGCAATAATAAGTAAACCGCAAACTGATTACATAATAAAATAATAACTTAAAACACATACTAAACCATATTATAATACATTATAAACATAATATTTAGGTTGGGATAAATTCATACGCACACACGCTAACTTAGCCAACAATCTGAATATTTTCGGTACGGAATGAAAACATTTTCAATTAGTACAGTAAACCCCCCTATAACGTCGAGATATGTTCGACGTTATAGGGGGGAGTTAAGGGAAATCAACAAATGAAACATTTTCATTTTTACGTGTAAATTGCTTGTTTCGAATACAAATGAGAAAAATTTAAATGCATTTGAAAAAAAATGACGTTATAGGGGGGACGCCGCAAATGTCATAGGGGGTTTACTGTATAGTAAGTTCTAGACTTACCCGAATAATTCGTTCCGAAGGTTTTCGCGTTAGTCGAACAAACCTTAAATTATTATTTTTTTAATATGTACGATTGCAATAGACGGTGCAATTGCATTATTTATCCTTATGGGCCTGTTTAAAGTTACGCGCATTTTGACGCAAAAAATCGTGATTTATTCGAACGTTCTGAGGCGGGCCCTTTGCAAAAGTTAATTTAAGTTGCGCCATTTGGACTAGTCCTATCACTCTTATCACTTTTTCACTATTGAATGAATCATAATACGTATGGTGAAAATCATACAAACTCCGCAGAGGAAAAAACGCAATTAAACAAAAAAATTAATGATAAATTACGATTTTTTCAAAATAGCGTAAGTACGAATTCGCGTAGCTCGAGAACTTACTGTATTTAGTATTTTCAACGGATGAAAAAAAATCTCGAGATTGATCCAATACATCAGCTTCGCGAACGACTTTTTTAAAGAAAACGAACGGTAACAATTAAAAAAAAAAATCACATTATACCCTAATTTTGACGAACCTGTACAATACAAAATTTCAACCCAGTCAAATACAATTTCAACACTAGAAAACCACAAATCCCCGAACATCCAGCAGTCCTCGCCCAATTTCGCCGCCCTCGACCGCCACCCACCCGCCCCTCGACCCCCGCTGCACCCACAGCGGCGAACCCTCCGAAGCGCGAGCGCCACGCACGTCCGAGGAGCGGCACTCCGCGTATCGACCGCCCGCCGAACATGTGGAACAAGGCCGACGAAATCGAAACGGCTCCATCGTCGGCGACGTCACGCAGCCGTAAAACCGCGAAAAGGACCCGACCTGGCGGGGTCAGCGCACCCCGCCGTGTGTCTTTCTTGGATGCGGTGGTGGTCCGTGTGTCGTCCCACGTGCGCCCACGCCGGCAGCTGGTCGGGAACGGGGTGAATGTGAATGTGAATGTGAGTGTGAGTGTGAGTGCGAGTGTGAGTTTGAGTGCAAGTTTGAGTGCAGTGTGAGTGCGAGTGTAAAGGCTAGTTCGCACTACGCTAGTAATTTAGGAGAGTAGCGAGTAATTTAGTGGCTAAATGTGTGCGAACCGCAAAAAATTAGTCAAGTAGTTTAGTGAATGATTTAGTCGAGCCGATCGAGTTGACTCTATTTTTTCGGGCGAGTAGCGCCCCCCACCACGCGTCCGTGTTTACCGCGCTCACTGGCTAAACAAGTTCTGACCTGTTTATTAGTCGAGTTCATTGCAAAACACCACTCACTTGTGTACTGTACTGGATGTATAATGCGAACGATTTCTGTGCAGTAGCGAGTAGTTTAGCCACTAAATTACACGCTACTTTACTATATTACTAGCGCAGTGCGAACTACCCTCAATAGGTCTTTATGCGTATACAGTTAACGTCTATAATATGATGCTTATTACCTACTAACTACCGGCTTTGTCTATATGTGACAATAACAAATGAACTATTTTGATTTTATTAATTAAATATTAAATATTCAAATTGGGTACACATTTCAGGTTTTCACATTTTATCGTTTTCCGTTTTTTAACAAATCCACAGCCGACGTTATTAACGTCGGGCCTATTTACTAGTAATTTAATATTTTACAAAAATTACTTGCTAAATCACAAACTACATGTAAGGCTAAGGTAAGGGTAAGGTTTTATATTAAAAAAAAAAAATATTCCATCAAATTATTATATTAAAAATGGAAATTTTGATGTAATTAAAATTGATTGATTTCTTTATTAGGATTCGACTCATGATCGATATTAAGGAACGTAACTTCGCTGTAAGTTGAGGAATAACTGTATTGTCATTGAATCAATTAAATATTTACATTATATGTTAATATTAGATTATGAATAAAAATTTCTCTGAAAAATGTCAAACATTCTCAAATTAAAAGCTTAATATTTTATTTTTAATCTGAACTCTGAATTCTTTAGAAACACGACACGGACTTAATCACGAGCTTCTGTGTTGAAATTCCAACAAATTAATATTTCAAAAAGTAAAGAGTTCAAAAAAATGAATACGAATTATAAACGCCCGTATGTAATGAAATTTCTCATGAGACAATACTTTTGTTTAATTTGATGCGCAAATATATATTTTTATTATAAAAATTTAATTTAATTATTTTAAATATAAAAAAAACGTTTCTTTCATAATTTTTTTATTGCATATATTAAAGCGCCTTTCGACAAACGTTTTCGTCCCGAAATTACCCGAACGTCCTTCGGGGGAGTGTCTGTGACACGTGTATCTTACATTTTATACACTTAAAGTGTATATAATATAATATACAAGCATTATAATGTTCCCGCGGAGGTTTCGCGACTGAATTTGAAATTTTAAAATTTCCCGCCCGCGCGCCGAACGGTCCAATCGCGGCCGCGATCTCACCGTTTAATGCCGTTCCAAAACTTTGTCCTTTGTGTGACGAAATTTTCGAGTTGAGGTGGCCCAAAAATAGTAAAAAGGAGGGAAAGTCGAACCGAGAATTTCTCCAGCGCTTGCCTCGAGTTTCGCCCACCTTTATGCGCCGTATCTCGGCGAGTTGTAAAACTTGAAGTGAATTTATAAATAATGTATTGTTTCAATTTGATTTTCCCGCCGCGGGCCTTCTTACTCTTTGTGTGTATGTTCGCATGTCGGGATAAATGGAGAAAATTCTCGAAAATTAATGGCGCACAGTTTCTCGTTGCGAGCATTGTGTGCAGCTTCGTTAATAGAAAAACTAATACGGTCTCGAGACGTACCTTTTCAATTTCTATTATGAATACGATGAAAAATTGAACATGAAACGTTCTTAAGATCAATCTTAAATTACAGAATTTATTTCTCATACAATACGTATTAAATATCTTGATATCAAAGTTGAACAATGAACGATGCACAATTCGAATTAATTTTGATCCTATCTTCAACGTTCTCTCATTAAAAAGCCAGTTTGAACGTGAAAAGCGTTATTATATAAAAAAAAAATTATTTACAAGCTTCAAAATTATTAGTTCGGATTGCAACTTTGGGAATTAGTTTTCCATTTGATAAAAGCGCGCCTTAGTATCACGCGTTCATACAGCTGAAAATCGACGAACCGTGAGAGCTTTCCGCAAATGAAAATCCTTTCGATCCTTATTGAAAGCTCATTGCGCTGAATGCAGAAGGGGCTTTGCACTCGGCTTCTAATAATTGAGAACGCGATTGCATATTTTATGATATTTATGGATATGCGAATCAACGAATGATATCCCGAGTTGGAAATTTGACGGATTTTGATTTAAGTTTTCAGTAGCATCGATGACTTTTGAATGACATTCTGGATTCGAGGTTCATAAAAACAAATGTAAATACATGTATTTGTATATGAATCATATATTGTATTGTGATATATGAACCGCTTATGCCTAGTTATTTTTAAGGTTTTTAACTGAAATGTATGGGATTGGTTATGCATTACGAATTTGGCTCATATTATCATTGCAAAAAGAATATTATATTATATTAAGTGCAAGCGTAATATTAGAATAATTTTATGATATACTGTAACGGAGGGAATTTTTTCGCGGAACGTTCGAGAACGTTCACATGTGTAGCCCATATGTGGGCCACCGATCTAT